>VZSE01003880.1:167938-451201 GCA_013398275.1 Promerops cafer
GGCCGGGGCCGCGGCCATGTTTAGTCCGGGCAGCCGACGCCGAGGCCCGGCCGCCATGTCGGCCCCGGGCGGGTGACGCCCCTGAGCCCGCGCTCCCCGCCGGGAGTCGCGCCCGGGCAGCGCCCGCTCCGGAGCGCCGCAAAACCGGCATGCAGGCAGCCCGACTGGGGCTTTCGAAGCGTTTACATGGAGGTAACACTGTGTTCGTGCAGTAATTTCTTCACACAGAGGGAAAGAAAAGGCTCCCCAGGAAAGTGGTCACAGCACCAAGTCGGGCAGAATTCAAGAGGCATTTGGACAACGCTGTCGGGCACATGGTGTGACCCTCGAGGATGTCCTGTGCAGGGCTAGGGGTTGGACTTCGGTGATCCTTGTGGGTCCCTTCCAACTCAGCATATTCTGTGATAGTTTCCATACGTGGTCTTCTCCCTGGGATCACCTTGTGTTCTGCAGGGTCACAGGGGCTGAGAAAGAGCTGCCATATATTTCAAGGTGCTGTATTACATTTCAAGGGCAGCAGCACCATGCTTAGTGTTTGCAGAACAAAACCAAACCCCACTCACCCAAGCGAGTATTTCAACTTTGTCAGGTTTTAAAATGCAGCTGAAGGTGCTGTGTTGAGGAGAGCTGGCCTGAGAGATGGGTGGAAGACCTGCCTACCCTGCAGACCCTGCTGACAAACCCACCGCTGCTTACCAGCTGCAGAAACAATCCTCTGGCTCTGCTGATGTCGCTAGAATAAGCACTGAAAACACTTTCTTGAGGTCTTCTGAGGATAAAGGAAGTACTGGCCCTGTTTACTGTAAGGAAACGTAGAACAGTGCATTTGAAAAATTAGTGCTGAATAGTTCAGATGCAGTAATCAAGTAAACTGTAACTGTAATCAAGTAAAATACTGTCCCTCTGCATTCCTTTTATATCTGTCCTAAAAGTGACTTTAAGTAACGTTGGAAGTTTTCCCAGGAGTGGTAGGGAAGACTGGAATTGAAATAATGCAGTGATGAGCATGCTAGTTAGGCAACATGTCAGATCCACTTTGGGTTTTCCATTTCTTGGACACAGTTACTGGTGAAAAGTAAAAATAGCCATCCATTTTCTGTTAGTTTCTTCACCATATGAGAGTGAAACTACTAGCCCCATATCACATGTGTAGTAAAGGATATCCCAGCTGCATTTTCAAGGCCATCTTGTTTTGGTGGTTTGTTATTTTCTGGATTTTTGTATTCTTATCTTTTAGATGTATTTCTAGGACAGAAGACAGGAAGCCATAGCTATAGCAAGAACAACTGCTGTTATTTCTAGGAGCAGAATCTACACATAATATGCAGTTATTTTCCATATTTTGACCTGCACAGGGACACCCAAATTGATCTGTCACTTCAAAGGTTTTTACATAGTAGTAATCTCAGTAGTAATTCTGGAAAAAAAGAAATCACAGAAGCTTTGGGTTTTAATGAAAATGAAGATGTGCTGAAAAGCATGGAAGTTGTGTAATAGACAAAACAGAAGAAAAAGACTAACCTATTAATATCATGCAAATTGTTTCTCATCTCAGTGTTGCTAGATATTCTTGCCTTGACCTAGAGAAGTCTGAATAAGCCAGTAATGCTTAACTGTGAATTTTTTATTCCCATCTAATTACTATTTTGTGTTGTCTATACCATGTGAAAAGATATTCTGCAGAATTAGGTATCTCCAAATTCTGATTTGTAAGTAGAAGCCAAATTATTTTATGAGTCATTTGAGCTTTTGAAACTCCCTAGTGAATGGAGGCTACTGACTCACTGAGGGATGCTTTGATTGATTATGCTGCACATAAGAACAGCCATGGTGGCTCAGATCTATGGTCCACTGAGCTCAGTTTCCTGCTTTCTAAAGGTTGTTAGCAGCAGATGCCTAGAAATGTGCAGGGGCTGGGTAAACTTCAAATGAACACTCTCCCTGCCTCTTGCTGTTTTCAGCTCCATGCATTTCCTAGGCCTGATGTGTTTGTCTCTTTAGTTACTCACTGACTCTCTCCCCCAAGTACTTGAATTTGCAGACTTTTGATAACTTATAGAATTTCCATGAAGTTCTGTGTACCAGCACAAGATGTAAAAGACATGTTCTTCCCCTCTCAGAAGTTCAGTGAAAGTGACAAGTGAGCTGCAAACAACCAATGTCCTCTTTCTTCCCTCTTCCTACGAAAATGTTCCTCAAAGGAGAGGAAGGCACTTGCTTACTATGAACTTCAGTACAAGACTCTCATCTTTCACAAAGACAAGCAATTATTTAAATACTTTATGTCAAAAACCTGCATGAGAGCAGAGATATTAATAACCTAGTAAGGAAGAGCTGATTTTTTAACATTTGCAATTAAATTAATGAAAGCACTGTGATTAAAAAAAAACCCCATTGAAACAGTTTATATAATCTGAGGCATGAGATCTACATTGGTACAGACCCCACTACAGACAAGAAATCGAAGGTAATCTTACAGAAGGACAAGGTCCTGTGGCATAAAGTTATGCTCCAGAGAACTGAAGCAATGCCCCTCAAACCCTGGAGGGTTTCCTGGCACCAAAGTGTTCCGCAGACCTGTGCACGCACGAGAGCCCATCCCCGGGGAGAAGCCCAGGTGCAGCTTAAAGTACCTGGAGGAAACACAACACACAAAACATGATGACTCAATAACCATCAAACTTGCCTTTCTGCTAGCATTCCTCTTTAAAATCCGTGAGTCATTTCTGCGTTACAGGCCTATGGATTTAGGGCAGCATAGCTTAAAATAGCCCACGGCAGACGCTGGGAGCGGCGTACCAGGGGCTCATTACGGATTTGTAGAGGCCGCGGCCGCCTGTGTGAGCGAGGGGCTCGGCGGTCAGTCCCCGCCAAGTGTAAATCCCCACGGCCGTGCCCTTGCAGGCCGTGCACCTGGAACGGGGCCGCGCCGCCGCCGGGCTGTGCCTGCCACGTCTGGGCCGTGACACCTCGGCCTCATCCCTGCGGCGCGGACTTTCAGCCTCGGGCAAAATCCTAGCGGACCCGGGGATCCGCGCACCCCAGCATCCCGCGGCGGCCGGGCGGGGCTCCCCGGGCCGGGTCCCCGGCACCGCCCGGGCGGGGCGGGGCGNCCGCCACCCCCGCGGCCACACCGTCTACAAGGTCACGGCGCGGGTGAGTCGGCGGCCGCCGCCCAGCCCCTCGCCCCCGCGGCTCCCCGCGCCCGGCCTGCCCCGCAGTCGGGCTCTAAAGCCGCCGCTGGGTGCGGAATAGCTCCCGCGGCTGCCGTGCCCGGCCGCGACGTGGAAGCCCCTGTGAGGGACACGGGTGGGAGAGAGGCAGGGAGGGTCGATGGAACACGGCGGCCCCTGCCGAGCCGAGCCCCGGTCGCCTCCTGCAAACTTGTAGCCTCGCAACGTCGTAATGGCCTCAGACGCGCTTTGCAATTAACTCTGGATTTCCTTGCTGTGCGTTGCAGGGCATGCGAGAGTAGATTAAAAACAAGCAGCTCCTTCTCTTTTTCCGCCGTTCTTCCGCCCCAGATCTCGTGGATAGGTTGCAGTGGGATTGCCCAGCGTTCCTGGCAGCCCCGCGGCGCAGCGCGCTCGGGAGGAGCAGGGAGGGAGCGGAGAGCGGGGGCTCTGCACGCCCGCGCTGGCAGCGCGCAGCTGCCTGAGCCGCACAGGGAGGCCGAGCGCGCCCAGGAGGGTCCAGCCCGGGCGAGCAGAGCGCTCTGGGTCAGCCAGGCCTAGCACGGGAAGCCGGAAAGCTGCTGCAGATGTTGCGAGAGCTACTGTGGTGCTGGCTTTGATGAAAGCTGTGTCTGTTCTCCTAGGGAAATTTCATGCTTTCTTTTCCACTTTCCTGTTAAACCAAAAAAGGGAGTTGAGTAAGTAAATGTGTGGAGATAGGTTCAAGAGGAGTGGCACTTCAGCTCACAGGTGTGGTGGGATATATTGAGAGCATCAGAAAGTGTCACAGAGAGACAGAGTTTCTTGAATGACCTATGATCTTGTAGTTACTGCAGCTGTAGACATTCTGCCTGTGAGAGCAAGGTATGCTTAGAAGCACCCTCCTCTTAATTCAAAGAATACAACATTCTGTATATATATAGAGATTATAATGTCAGGTTGTTAGTCTATGATTAGTTCGTATGACTTGTAAAATTAAAAATTAAAAAAAACAATTTTTTAGTTAACTATCTCTCTCTCTCTCTCCAAGTTCATCAAACACAAATATGGGACAAATATGTTTAAACCGTTCTTTTTAGTCCAATACAACTTAGTATTTGTGAAGAGGAAAAAAAGAGTTGCGTTTTCCTATGATGCTGCAATTTAAAAAGCCTTTCCTGAAATAGATACAGAGAAGAAAACAGTGCCATCACATCTTTCTGCAGTTGCTCTTGATGGCCCAAGTGTGTGTGTGTACTAAAAAGTTTTGTCAGTGACACAAGAATTAATGGGAATGAGCCAAGACTTCTGCTGCTTATTTTGCTCTGGTGCTTTGTTCTTATTGGCTAAAGCCAGTTCAATTCCTCTGTGATGTTTTGGTTTCTGTAGAATTGTTCAAAATCAAGTTGGGGCTAACTAGTTGGAGATGTCATTCTCTCTCTTTGTCCCATAAACTGAGGGTGCTCTGGTGCCTTTCCAGGTGAGTTAGTGTGGAATCAGGTGGTGCGCTTGATTTAGCACAGAGTGAGGAGCTCTGTGAGCTATCCAAATTCACCTGACCTAACTAGAGATCATTAGTTCTTTACAGTGTTTTGATAGCTAAAATCCTCAAAGTGAAAAATTATTTCATTTTTTTGCAGTAAAGGATGCTTTGGACTCCCAAGTGCAGAAATGTAAATAACTTTTGTTTCAGCAGGGCTCAGTCTGGTAATCTGTTGTGTAGCACTTGAGGTGAGGATTTGGGAAATTGAATAAAATGATTTAAAAAGGATTCACTGTATCTATCAGGTACCCTTTCTGTTTCTTTCCTTCTATTCTTCCCTCCCGTTCCTGCGGTGATCTGGCTCCGTGGTTGATATCACAGCACTCCAGCTGTATTTGCTGAGCATCAGCTCAGCAACTTTGGGGGACCGCCAGGAAAAAAGTGAGGTGGGCCGTCCTGTGGTGTTGGATAGCATTCTGGCTGAGATCTAGGGTAGTCAGTACGTGTTAGTGGAGATTTGTGGTTCCTTAGTGTGGTATGTGAGTGAATCCTTTGGGAAATGAAGTTAAAGGAACTTTCTGTTTCAATGTTATGTAGATAAATAATCATGGATAAGAAAGCACTTGTTTAGTGTGTCCTAAACATCTGGCCCAAGGCATAATTACCCATGCAGTCTCTTCTGAGTGCTAAGGGGGTCTATCATTACTGCAGCTTTTTTTCTCAGAAGTTTTGTTTGTATAGCAGAGAATATATATTTTATTTACTTGTAAACTGTAACATAATTGTAAATGCAGACAAATTTAAATGAATATTGTCTTTTTAATACCCATTTCCAAATGCTGAGAAACAGATAGATAGATATTAGCAAGTTGTGATATGAGGAGTGTTCTTTAATGATACCTGAAAATATGGGCCACTAATAAAAGTTTAGAGAATTTGGAAGATTACAATTATTAATGATAATTAAAATTCTAATGAGTTATCTTGGATATCTGCAGATGAGATGAAGAATGGGATAATCTGAAATACTTTTCTCGATGTTGAGGATCCTTGTAGGATCTCTGTTTTCAGAGTCTAGTGCAGTAATTACACATTGCTTAGCTCATTGGTGGGTATCCTAATGATATTTTTGAAAGCAGGTTGAAGTTGCTTGTGTTACAGATTTGCGGACGGAACTGACTGCATTGATCCTCGTGGAAGGATCAAAAAAAGTACATGGAAAATTTAGGGGGTTGGGTCATCTTTGCCGAGTCTCTAGGTTGACTATAGGTTGGATGGAAGGGGCAGACCTCTTCTGAGATTGACCTTCAGAAAAGGATATGAAGAACAAAGTAGGACAACACATAAATTATTACATACTGACTTAAAGTTGGCATGGCTGGGAGATATAGAAGGCGGTGTAACATAAGAACAAGTGTGAAACAGGGCCTCTGGGTTTTATTCCAGATTCTTACTAACTGGCTGGGTAATTACTCATCTCTCTGGGTCTCCTTCTGCCCATCTGGTAACTCACCTAGCTGCCAAAACTGTTGAAAGGCTTTAACTAAAGGTGAACTGCAAAGCAAAGCAGTTGGTGTCTGCCCTTTGGTGTTCTCTGTGATGTGTAGCCATGCCTGTGGTATTTTCTTCCCCCAGCTCTACAGGCTCCTTGCATCAAGTACGCCAGCTATTAGAAAAGGAGGTTAGAGTTATTTCACCAATTGTACTTATAAACTGCCTGGTAGTGAATGAAAGAGCAACAGCCACCAAGATTAACATTTGGTAAAGTTGCCAAATGTTAGATTACTCAGGAGTGAGGAAAAGTTGAGAAAGGTTTTATTAATGTAGACTGCGCTGGAAGAAGAGGACTTTGGTATGCAAGGTGAGAGAAAGAACATAGAGCTGTGAAGGAAAATGTTTCAGGTCTTTTGGGAGATTGCTAGAGAACTCTCTTTTCCATCTTGTCCTCTCCAAAATGTGTGAGAGATGAGTGGCTGGGCTGTCGTAAATGGATGGTACAAAATCTGGGAGGCTTTGGCAAGGATTCTTGCGAGATGGAAGTGAGGAGGAGAGCTAAGTTTGTGAGAGATCTAAGAGGTATGCTATTGTCACTTAGCAAGAGGAAAGTGTGGATTCGGTGGCTTCCATCTCAGAGCTGCAGCTGCGTGGTGCTTGCGGTACGGCGGGACGGTGTGTGAGTCTCTGGGGTGCAAGTACTGTGGGCTCCCTGCGCTTCCTTACACGCATCACCTCTTCAGGGCATCAATTATTCCGGGGTGTGTCGCTGAGGACAGTCCCAGTTGGATTAAGAATGCCCTATTTTGCTTTAGCTAACAATAGACTAATTATTTTGTTAAACGGCTTTGGCTCTTACGATGAAGGATATACTGACTTGCACAAGATAATTGAAGTTATGAATTAAAGATGTGTCTGTTTGGTTTGTGTGTTTGTGGGGATATGCTCTTACTGCTGATTATAATACCAGTACAAAACTTGGATTACAAAGGCTTTTGTGATCAATGTTTATTTAAAGAAAAGAAACATCTTGACGAAATACGGGCTTCTTTATGGTGTGCAGCCAAGCCTGATTTTCACTGCAATTTTCCCATGGACAAAGTCATTTATAATTAATTAGGCCAAGAGTTTTTAAGGAGAAACAAATATGCAAGGATAGTCAGACGTGTCTGTGCTCTGGTGATTGTAAGTAAAGTGGAAGTACTGTCCTACTAAATACAAATCCTCACATTCTCAGTGAGGTTTTGTGCAGCTTATATTAAGCCAAGTAGCCTTAGTGAGCTCCTCTTATTGGGAGTAATGTGGCCCTAATATGAATTAATGGGAAGAGACTGGAAAGATGATAGGAGATGTGCTCTATGTAGCTTTGTTTTGAGTGATGCCTTTTGTGCCATTCTGCCTAGAATGTACATCTGTCTTTATGTGCGATCACAAGTGACTGCTGCTGAAATCCCTCACTGTGTTGTCTTTTGGTATTAGACTTCTCTAAAACTAAATGAAAACTTTGAATGCACAGGACCATGTAGCTGTTTGCCTTTTTCCAGATTTTTCTCTTCAGCAACAAATCATTGTGTTACTCTTTAACTTCCAAACTGAAAATCCAAGGACTTACATGGTTTCATTTTTGTTTTGCCTTTCAGATTGTTTCAAGAAAAAACCCAGAGGATGTCCAGGAGGTAACAGTTTAAATTTGTGCAAATGTCTTTATGAATCACACTATGCCTTTTGAAGCATCTTTGATGTAATTTAGGAATTTCTGTGTGTTTTGTCATTGTAATTGAGCTAACAATTTTCGTATGTTTCCATTTGTCTTTAGCTTTCATAGTTAAAAACAGTAGCTAGTGTAACATGATGCATTTCATCCTTCAGTGATGAATGGTGACTTGAAACAAAGTCTTAGGGAGTAAAGTGTCTTTTGATGACAAAACTGCTTTGATAACTTTACAAGCTCTTTTCTCGGGGCTGGAATTGGCAAATTGATGGTTACTTAACTCCTACTGGTAAAATTAGAGATCAGTCCACAATTCAAGTCTTAGGTCTCAGCTGTAGGTACTCTTTTCCTCTTTAACCAATACTTCACTGAAAAGCCTACACCATTACTGTCTGTTAGTGAAGAGGGAGAATGGAGGAGTCTAGGAGTCGTTGAGAGAGATTAGACTCCAAGTCATATATGTTATGCCTATCTCTCTGAGGCTCCTTTAGTATTTTCCAGTGATATACTTCGACAAAACTTTAAAATTGCTTATTCTTTGCCTCTTCTGAAGAGTCTGTGAATAAGAGTCTGCTCTATTCTTGTGCCTCTTAAATACCTCAAAAGTCTGTCACAGGAGTCATTTATTGAGAGAGAAAAACACGCCGTGTGTGTGCGTTGTGGATTGTTTTTCTTTTTAATTAAGAAACCTTTCCCCCCACCCCTTGATTTTTTTTTTTTTTCTGGACTAATGACTTGACACGGTTACTATTATACTATGTACCTGCAAAATCTTCCCTCAAAAGCACAACCTTATGTTTTTTCAAACACCGTGTAACACATGCATATGTTCAGTTTCTGGTGCAGTCGCTTATTACAGTTGAGGAGAAGCTGCATAGTTGATGAAAGAAGAGCTCATAACTGAATTCACTGCATCTATGTGTGGTCAAACATGAGTTACTGATTTGTGGCTTGGCAGAGGTGAGAATATGCTAATACATCTAACACCCCTTTACTGCATCCTTCTTTGAAATTTTGAGAATCAGGCAAGCATGAGCATTTGTGCTTTTTGCATTTTTTTTTTTAATCTCTAGGAGATTAAAATAACCTATCAGAATCAGACATGATCATGGATCTAGTTTAGTACTGCATTACTGTAGTTTGTGGCTTGATGTTCACCTTTTCCAGGGAGACTCCTGAATTGAACCTATCCATGAGCACATTCTGCCATTACCTTAATCTTCATTTGTGAGGAAAAGCACTTTATAAGAGCTGTTGATGAGTCCATTCATCAGAAAAATATATTGTAAGTGTCTTTCAGCTAGAGTATTGCATGAATATGTGTTAAGTAGTTTTGACACAGTAGCAAAACCGTATCTTACCCATGCAGAGTTTCACATGCTGTTGACAATAAGAGGACGTAAATATGAAATTAACTTCTTGATAGTTTCCCTTTTCCACCCTGTGTTGTACCATAATAATTATTCTGCATGTGATAGCATGTTAGGTGTGGGGTGATTCTGTTATAAGCATTATCTGAAAATAGTTGGTTATTACAAGGAATATCCTAGGTGGTTGTTGACATAAGGGGGAATTGTGGTCCAAAACCACCATATGTTGAGAGCTTTTCTTTTACATGGCCTCTTACAGTAAAAAAAGAACTATGGGCAGCCTTTGGAAGAAAAAGAATATGCCCCTAACCTGTTCCCACTGAAAATAAATTTACCTCAGTTTTCCAGAGTGCTCAATGAGTAATTCAGTGGGAAATTTTGTGCACACAACCACCCCATGGCTTTAGGATCTGTCTCATGCAGCTGGCTTCTCACATCCTTGTAGGACCACTTAGCTGTGCCTGCCTCCTCCTCCAGGTGTCTCTTAATGCCACTGCTGTGATGTTAATACATTCTTTACATATGTACAGCTACTCGTAAGGCTGTGTGCTGTGACCTCAACTCCAGTTGCCAGTTTCCTGTCACGTCTTTTGGCTGCCCTTTGGGATAGAAGTCTTTACTATAGCACCTCTCCCACTGCAGCCAGTTACAACTCAGTGTAATCCCAGCTGCTGTTGCTGGGGCAGGAGGGAAGAGAACCTTGTAAGGGCCTCCCTCTTGAAAGAGTGAAAGAAATCAATGTGAAGTTTTGTGTGGGATAGTAGATACACAGAAAGGCCAGTGGATCTGACTTCAGTGTCCTTGCCTCTGGGGACTGATGGTGGTGATGTTGTGTGTAAGGCAGTTGCATCTAGGGTAGTCCTGTGGTTTTTTTTTTCTCCTTTTCACTTAGGAGAAAGGCTTATTCATTGTGGAACAGATGAGTTGCATGAGTTAATAGAGATCTACTGGCTCTTGCCATGACAAACACCTTATTGCATTACAAGTCTAACATATGTTTTATAATATACTTGGTGTGTTTCATCGGGCCTCAAAGTACAATGTGTCCTTCCTCCAAATCTAATTTCTGATGAGGATGTTAGAGTGGGAACATTGCTAACTTTGATGGGCTGCATGCATGCAAAGGCATGTTTTCCATGAGCTTCTGAAAGCTTTTAGGATAACCTTGACTGCTTTTGCTATGCAAGTTACTTAGGGATATTTTTTTCCTCTTGACTATTGAGTGATCACTTGTAGCAGTGAAAAATGATGCTTTTTTAGTGGAATGAAATCTCATGCTCTTATTTTCCGGCAGCTTTTCATGTTGTCTTCAAGTACTGACAATACTGTAACTTAATGTTTAAGGAATTCACCATCTTAAGCAATTTTGTGTTCTATATGCACACTGCTCAAGAAGTGCTAATCATCCACTCTCTGTCTATTGGATTAGATAAAAGTATAGCATTGGAAAACTATTCTTTCTGATAGCAAAATGACTAGTTTGCCTTCTTGAGATTCCTCACTTGTGTGTTACACTACACTTCACTGAAGTGAAACACTGTGTATTTCACTTCAGCTGTAATTAAGTTATGAAAATGTGTGCCAATAAGGGAGTCTGAATCAGGACTGCTGGTTCCAGTATAGCTAAATTTATAAGGTGGGTAGAGTGTTGCCACACAAGAGCTTTGTGTATCCACTGTTGACCCTGTATCTGCATCTTTCTGTAGGTAGGACTTGCATCTTCTGAAACTTAGAAGGCCTCTGATTGCAGTTTCTAAAAAAACACACCCACAAAAATGCTCTAAATCTAAACCTTTTGTTTAGCTGTAAATCTGGTTTACTTGAAAAAAGAGTCAACTTTTTCAGTTATGATTGCTTATGAGAAGGCAACCTGGTAAATCATTCAGAAATTCGTGGAATATTTAAGGTTGTGGTTACTTGTATTAAGTTAATTGAGACATTTGACTGGTGCAACTGTGAAATCAACTGCTGAATGCATACACTCTCTTGTTTTTTTCCCTTCTGTTCTACTTTAACCACTTTACATTAGTATTGAGGTTTATTGTGATGGCTTAGTGAATCTGTCCAAAAATGAGGTCAGGATATAAAAAAATCTTTGTTATTATCTTTCCATCCTGATAACAAATCCAGTAGCAGTCAAGTGTAAATTTTATTGTTTACTTCTTTCATTGGTTTGATTTTCCTGCTGGGTTCTCCTCCTTTCTTGAATGGAAAGAATGGGATGGAAGAAGGATAAGGTAGATACCTGACTGGGAGATGACTACTTTCTGGAAAGGATAGCTGGTATAATGAACCCATGACATCTTTATATTCCTAAGGTGGAGTTTTTGTCTAGATTACAAAAGGAACATACTCTTTTATTTTTTTGGTGTTATTACAAGAAACTATTTCAGATGGGGGCTTGCATTTACATCTGATCAACACTTTACATACACAGCTTAGGAGCTGTTAATATATTGTCACTAAAAATCCGTTGCTTATATTGTGATTTCTCTTCCCTGGTTTTCTCTTTTGCTCTTGTCTCTTCCCCACACCTGCAGCTGCACCAGGCACAGTGTGCTGTTGAATGCTGGATAGTGCAACACCCCTATTCAGCATTTTTTCCTCTTTTACTGGCTCCCTGTGTAGGTGTGGATCTCAGAGTGACTGAAGCAGTGCTGCCTTTGCCCTCCTTTCAGCTTTTACTCAGTTTTTTTCTATGCAGTGTAGTGTTGTTAGCCAAAATTCAGGCTGGGGACAGATAATGACCATTTTTTAATGCTTGTTACAGTTGGCAGTTCAGACTGTATATTTTTATTAAACAAATTTGCTGGAGTTAATGGTCTGATGTGATTAAACCAGTGGATTTGTGGTGTGATGTAATATTAACAATGAACCTCACTAATACTTCTCTCTGGTTTCTCTGCTTCAGATAGTCGTTTGGAAGAGATACAGTGACTTTAAGAAACTGCACAAAGAACTTTGGCAAATTCATAAAAACCTATGCAGACACACAGAGCTCTTTCCACCTTTTGCCAAAGCAATAGTGTTTGGTAAGCATAATTTCTTCCTGACCTGCTGAAATTCTTTGATAACTCAATATCTATAAATACATCTTGTTTTGTAGCTGGATGAAAAATTTTCCTTGTGCTTTTACTACTCAACTTGTAGGTTTGCTGGTATCATAACTTGATGCCTTTATTTATTTTTGTAATGTATAAGAGTTTATGTCCTTGCCTCCATGTTAGATATAGCTGAGATATTTATTGATGTATATGTTCTGTATCTTTACAACATACTTTCCCTGTTTTCAGGAGGATAAAGTCTGTATTAGGTTTGTGAACAGCACTTGAACAGCAAACAAAATATTTTATATATGAGCTGTCTGATTTTTAGTGATGAGCTGTATTAAAGTATTAAATGGTTGTTACAGAAAAAAAAAATATGATGGCAAATTGATTGCAATTGTCAGTTTTAACTAGGCTTTTGAGATCAATTTTACATATTTCACCAAAACAATCTGCAAGAGGATTGTCACTCTACAGGAGAAACAGGTGACAAAAAGGAATTAGCTCTTACAGGTCTCAGTTTCATCCTGATATGTATTTCCTCATGAATGAGCTATAGGTAGACTTCCGGTGAAGTGGTGTGACTGTATAGAATTCCACCTACCACACTTTTTTCAGCAGTGCTGTGTTTATAAAAATCACCTTTTTTTAGTGTATGTTCTTCATGTTCAGCACAAACTGCTGCTATGTTTTTGGTGTACATATATATCACACAAGAGCCACTGTGTTTTTAAGCGTTCAGCATTTTTGGCATCTTTTTTGCATGCATCTACTGCATGCTTTGTGAGTGTTTCTGAGGCAATTCTAAGATGTTGCTGACTGTTGCTTTTTGGTGTACATTTACCACCTGCTTTTGAGCCTTTTTCCCAAGAATTTTAAAGTTGTGTTATTTTTGAAGTGTCCAGCAAGTGTTTGACATTTGTTTACTTGCATCTGTCGTGCGCATTCGGTTTGGTTTTGGGTGAGCTTTTTGGTTTCTAATGTGCTTTTGGGGTTAAAGGTTTCCAGTGTGGATTTGGACTGCTTTTACGTGTGGTTTTGGTCCCTAGGGCATGGCTATGATGTTATTTCTGTCCAGAATTTCTTTGGTGGTTTTCTTTTTTTGCATACATACACAGTATGATTTTTCAGTGTGTTATTTTATTAGTTATCCAGTGGAATTCTTTCAGTGTTTCCAGTATATTTGCTGGGCCTTTTTAGCATGAATTTACAATGTGCATTTTACCATTGGGCATTTTAATCTTTAATGGTTTTTAATCTTTGCACATGTTCGGTGTTTTTTTTGGCATGCATCCGCCAGATCCTTTTTTTTCTGTCCTTTTTGGTGAGGTTTTCAGTTTCTGAGGTGTTTTTTGGGCAGGCTTATCAGAGCCTAAGGCATTTTGAGCTTATTAAATCCTTTTTATGGTGTTTACAAGTTGGTTTAGTTTGGTGGTTGTGTTTTTTGTTTTGTTTTTTTAAATTAGCATTCAGTTTGTGTTTATGGTTTCTCTATGCACCTTGTATTGGGTTTAGTGTACATGATGTTTGGTGTTTTTTTGAATGCATCTGCCATATGCTCTTGTTTCTGGTATGGGATTTCTGTGTATTTTTTGGTGTGGATTTTGGTTCTTAGTGTTGTCCCAGTATGTTTGGCATTACTGCAGTGGTATTTTGTGTGTCCAGTATGTTTGGCATCTTTTGGCATGAATTTCCAATGTGATTTTTTTTTTTTTGCTAAGCTTTTTGCACTTTTAAAATAATTTCTTTTGTTTCTTAGGCATTGCTGCAGTGTTGCTTTCCATTGCCATGTGTTTCAAATATGTTTTGCTGGTTTTTAAACATACAACACGCTTCAGCATGGATTTGCCTTTTTTTTTCTTTTGCATCCTGCTACCACATCCTTTCCCCCCCATATTTGTAGCATTTTTAGTGTTGAGCTTGTTTGGCATTTTAGTGCATGCTTTATTTGTATTTGCAGTTTCCATGTGTTGTGTCTGGCTTTTGTGTTTATTGCCATGCATGTTTTTGCATGGTTTGGATGTGTTGTGCATGTTTTAGCACCCAGGCAATATTTGGTGTTTTTTGGTGCATATCTAGGGCTGATTTTTGCAGGTTTTCTTTTTGTGGCATTTTTTAAGTGTTGGGCAGTGACCTAGAGGCTGTTTTCCCAAATTTTCTGTGTGTCTCAGATTGGTATGTTTTAGCATCCAGCATGTTTCCCATTTGTTGGCCTTCATCTATGAAGTTGAATTCTGATGCAGATTTTGTGGTTTTCTGTGTAGAGCTGGGTGAAATTCCTGATTTAAATTTTATTTCACATCAGCCAAATTTTACCCAAGTTTTATGTGGTTTTATTTTTGCTTATTTATGAAGTTGGAAGTGGGGTAAGTTTTGGTGTTATGCCAGAGCATGGGCAATAATGATTAAATAAAGCATGTAGTATTAGTTTTATTCTGCGATTATTTTAAATCTGATTTACAGAGTAGAGTTCTCACTGGAGAAATTATTTACAAAGCTAGTATTTGCAAAGCATAATATAATTTCAGGTAGAAGATATGATAGCTATTCATAGGGGAGAAAAGAGAGGGGTAAAAGACAGTCAGGATGGAAGAAAGTATAGGTGTTTAATATTTTAAATAATTTAAAATTGCTATAAATGCAAATTAACTGTTTTTACACTAGCTCTGTAAACAAGGAAAGAATTGAGTGAAATCCCTTCTGAAAAACATCCTTCTTCTATTGTATTTAGTGAACAAAAGTGACTGAAATGTACATTGTGAGAGAAGGAAATAGACAGAAACATTCAATGCAGTTATTTATTAAAAAGCTCTTCGAAATTAAAACTGAATGAAAACAAATACCACTTCATTTTAATGAAACTGAGACACAGAAGAATACAGAAAAGTGGAGTAATGTAAAAACAAATTTTAATTGATTGGTACATAGCTGATAGGAGCAGCCCTACCTGACTCTCCAGTTTAAGAATTATTTTTGTATTTACAACATATAATTGTACTGTGTATCCTTCCATTGCAATTCTGCACATAGTAACTGCCATATGATTTATTTTAATTTAAAATAAAAATCCTATTTTTTTTTGTACTAGAGGAAAAATACAGTCTTCATAGATAACAAGGTTTTGATAAATTCGTTTTCAGTCTCATTCTGTTACTGATGACCTGCAAGGTCCATCTCTCTCAAGATCTTTTGTTTCCATGCTGCTTTGATGGACCATTTCTGCAGTGTTGCTTCCCTGTGGTGATGTTAACAATTGTTGCAGCTTTTAGACTGTTTCTAATTAAACTTGAGAGTAGAATTGCTGGCAACTGGTGGTTTTTTTTTTTTTTTTTTGATACCTGTGCTTTAAATAATGTATATACCTATTGTTTGCAGAGGGTGCAGTTTGCAAAATGGGCATTGGTGGTTCTGACAGTTGAAGTTAGTTGTTGTAGAAGTGTTAAACCTGAGGAGCATCCCCAGTTCAGCACTCAGAGTTTCAGGAGATGCTATGGAGAACTGCAATGTATTTGAAAACAAATGTGTCATGCTGTGCTTCCATATTTCATGCAACTAAAAAATTGCCATAAAATGTGTGTATTTTTATGTTGTTGCAGTAAAGCTGCTTGTATCAAAACAGAAAAATTGCTATGAATGGGAAAAAGAAATCATCTGACTTTCTCTGTACTTCACTTGAACATTTTTTACTTGTTTTATAGGAAATACCTCAGTGAACTTGATAATGGAAATCTAAACTGTCCTAACATATCCAGCTGCTAAAATTATGATACCTATATCTGGGACATGATTACTGTCCTATCCTAATATGCATTAACATAATTTTCTTCAATACTTTCAAGCTGCTTCTTTTTTGTTGTTGGACACTTGTTAAGTATTTCCATATGTTGACCATACATGGCATTTTACCAAAATATGGGTAAATCTGCATGTATTGTATCTGGCAACTGCAGAAATATACTCTAGTATAAAAAATGCTACACACACCCCTAACCCACCGAAAAAGAAACAACCCCCCCCAGATATTGATAACTTGCTAGCAGTGAGTCAGAAGATTATTTTTGTTATAAAGCTCACATAAGGATGCCCTTTGTATTTGAAGACACTGAATGAAATAACATATTCATAAATTTGGTGTCGTGTACAGTAGGAAGTCTTGTGAGAAGCTAACTGAAACATGAACACACACTTTGCTGGGTGTTTAGTTGTTCAGGTCGGCTGCATAAAATTAAGTGTGGATTCTTTTTACAGGAATTTACATTTGGTTTTTATGTAAATAGGAAATTTTGAATGGATCATCGCTGGAGGAGTAACAACTGTGTTATATGCTAAAGTTGTAGTTGACACCTCTTAAAAATATGAGAAAGAAGTGAATCCCTCTAATGAAGTTTGTGTATGTCTGAGAATTGTAAAGACTAGCAGAAATAATGTTGATTTAGGTGCAGAATGACATCTTGATAGAAATGTTTTAAGAGTCAGCTGTCTGTGTAAGCACCTTTGAGCATTTCCTTGAGAAGAGTGATAATGAAAGTGTTGAGCAATACAACATTGCTTGAAAGTATGGAAAAAGGAAAAGGAGGAAGGAGTTAGGCAGGGTTGCCTGGGAATTAAACTGCCAGCAAGATGCCAAGGAGGTCTGTGAACTGAACCAGTACTGAATAATGCTCTCCTTCCCCTAAAGCCCTCTAGTTCTAGAAGCAGTTTTCCTGATAGTGTATCATGATGTTAATGGGCTGGAAAATGTGACAGTGACTAATGTTTCAACAGCTCTGTTCAATCATGTATTTTTTTAGCTCAGCGTCCTGAGAAACTAAGGCTTGCGTAATTGTGCCATTAGAAAGTTGAACCCCTTACTGATGGGGCTACTATCAGCTAAATTAGAGCATGAAGGTGTTTGCAAATGTAATTATACTTCTGCAAAGTCTGTGAAATGGCAGCAGAGTAAGAAGAGAGCGTGTGTTTTGGTGCTGCTTAGGGCCAGGTAGGCTCAGCTCATACCTGTGAGGTTTGCAGCTGCCTGGCAGTCAGTGAATGCACACTGGTCAGCCTGGCAGGGCTGGTCCTGATGTGTCCTGTCTGGTGCCCAGTGGAGATACTGAGAGGAAGTGGATAAGGAAAATTAGTTTTTATTGAGTTTGATTAAATGAAACAGGGAGAGATTCTTGAGAAATGAGGAAAATTATCTTACAGAATTTCTTTCTCGCAAAAGTTTTCTGTTTCTGGTATTGTTAGGTGTTTACTTCTTCACAATTGATTTTTCTGCTGCATTTTAACAGCGTTCGTGTGGATTTGTACATTCATTTAGCTGGTCCATGCTGCTATGCTTTGCTGAGGGATGTTGTTTTCTTTCCATGATGTCCAATTTTGCATGGAATGAACCAAGAGCCCTAATGCACCCCCAGTGTTGCTCTGAAGACATAGGAAGTTTGGGGAGCAATTTAATAGGGCCTGATTTCAATGTTACCACTCACCGTGGTAGCATTGCTTTTGCCTTCTTTCTGCTTGCTTGTTGCTCACTCTTTTGTACAACTGTTCCTGTTTGTACAGCTGAAACGGCAGGGTGAGCAAGGCACGGAACCAGTCCAGCTGAAAATTAGCCCAATGATGTCTTTTCTTTTCTTTCATGGGAAAAAATAAGCCCCAAAAGCTTTGTTTGTGATCTTGTGAGTATGTGTGTGTCTTTTTAGTTTTATTTTCTTTTTTTCTGATACCGCATGGGCAGGAGCTATTTACTTGAAGAATTTCTGGAAAGAATCCTGCTTTGATACTTTCTTCTGGGATTATTTTTTTGCTTGCTCTAAGTATAAATGAATTTTGCTTTTGTATTCAATGTTTCTTTTGTCCTCTTCAAAGGTTAATGCCACAGAGCTGTCACAGGTGGTTCTTATTTTTCTGGTCATGCTGTTATAGCAGTACTGTTTCTTGAACTTGTCTTACCAGTCCTTTTTTCCCCTCTGTATAGCTGCAGCAATATCTGTTCTATTCTCCTCCAATTATTACTGTTAACCTCTGCCCTTTTTCTTTTGTAAACTTGTAACTGTTTCAACAACAAAGTGATGTTGATATGAAAAGCTAAAATAAGTTGCGTGCAATTGTGAAGGATGTGAATTTAAGGTAGCAATCCAAGGGTTTTCTCCTGAGAAGCAAATCTCTTCAGGTGAACTGTGGGATTGTTTTTTAAGTATGTTTTTTCTAATTGGAATGTTTTGGGTGCTGGGTAGAGAAAAAGGAAGGTTCATACATTTTAGTAAATGAGCTGCTTCCCAGCTCTGTTTACCTCTTGAATCCAGAAGGAGATGAGACCCTGTCTGCATGGAGCTACTTCAGAGGAAAGCTTCAGTGCCTGGTAGCAGGGCTTCACCATCTCCCCTACACTTTGTCTCCTCCATAAATGGCACCTTGGAATTGAAGATCTGTTTGGGGGCTTTTAGCAATACTTTGTTTACTACCCGCTCATATTGTGCGTTGTTCTTGAGAATACGTGAAGATTGCTCAGCTCCTTACAGGATTTGGGCCATAATCAAGGCTGACACTGACTGGCATATTGTCAAATTGTGCATGTATCATGTATTGTCAGATAACACTGGACATCCGTTAGTGTCTCTTGGCTAATCAAGAGTGTTGCCTCACATATTCTTACGATGAGAGGGCGAAGGATTCTTGTCGAAGCTGCCAGCTTTCATCATCCGAGTGGATTGCAGAAGACGGGACTCTAGGGACAACTGAGAATAGGAAGTTTGAAGATTTGCTATGTTCTCCTGAAGCGTTGGAGTGACTTTCATAGACTCAGGGCATTGTCTCCAGAAGGTTGCTTTTGTCTCGTTTGTTTTCTTTCGTTGTAGTTATTATTGCAAAATAAATGTGTAGTTATTTCTAAAACTGCCAATCTGTGTGTCTGTTCCAGGGCGATTTGATGAAACTGTGATTGAAGAAAGAAGGCAATGTGCTGAAGATCTCTTGCAGTTTTCTGCCAATATCCCTGCTCTCTATAACAGCAAACAGCTGGAAGAGTTTTTTAAGGTTGGTTAGTATTTGCAGAAGTATTTGCTTCTTACCAACATGACTGAAGTACAGTGCTGATTCTGCTTTACTTTATAAACCACGGAATGACAGTGAGCTGGTCTGACATACTTTGTGAAGGGACTGGGAGTTTTCCGTTCACTCTGGAAATGTGGCTTTAAAAAAACTCCATGCCACACCTCTACAAGGTGGAAAGTTTTACAGGAACTTCAGGTGAAGGGATTTGAATTTTTTTTAATTGAATGATGAGCAAAACTTGTGATAATAAATTCCAGTAGGAAGTAATAAAAATATTATCACTGTTCCTATATTTTCAGTAGGTGTTTATAGTTCCAAAGCAAAGGAGTGAAGAGTGTTTACACTGTTTCCTTATGGTCTTCTGTGGACTCAGATCCACAGCAACAAATTTGGCATATAACTAGTCCAACCTGCTGCTGGTACAGTGTTGTGAGAACCAGTCTCCATAACAAATTTTAGGACAGTACATTGATACGGACTTCCTCTTTATTACAGCTGAAGCAATTTCTTTTCAATAGCTCCTTCAAACCTCTTTATTTTCAGTAGCTTAGTCTAACGTTCTGCAAACTCATAAGCATAAATTTACATGTACCCATGATAGTAACTCTCTGGAATTAAGGATATGTTCATCTGGCTGAGATGGGACCTAAGCATATTAATGTGTTTAGTATATTTAAATGATATATATATATATATATGCAAGAGCAAAATTTTATCAAAGCTTAAAATTCTTCACTTGTTTTTGTGGTGGACTTATTGCAGTGTTCTTTAAAAATACTTAAAATGATTTTCTTTAAGCTTTGGTGTCAATAAATGAGTGGTAGACCAAGTTAGACTATTTTACTTTTTGGTTTATTTGCATTTTTATAGTTCTTTGGAAAGACCTCGGTGGTTTTGGGTACTTTTTCAGACCTCTCTTTCCCTCCTTTGCTTAATAAAAGTATTAGTTTTAGCCTCCCAATGGACCTTTTCTGGCTTTGAGGGAAATGAATAAAACTAGAAAACCAATGTTTTTTTAGGACAAACCGAAAACTATGTCTTCAAGGGGGGTTATGCAAATGTAGTAGTTTAGGCTCATTTGTTAGCTGATGTGGTGTCATGCTTTCCTGTAAGAGAGCCTTAGTTTTGGTCTGTCACCAGCTCAGCCTGTGTGCTTTTAGCTCTGCCCGTGGGTGATTTTGTTCCTTTTCAGATTTTTGTGCAAATAGCTGTGGAGAGAGACTTGGACAATGAATTCTTAGCAACATCTGAAGGGAGTGTTCTCTGCATCTGTGTGTTATAAACTCCAGAAGAATGAGCTGGCTTGTGTGAAAACGTGCTGGGCTGGTTCAAGACAGATTAGCAATGCCTGTTTGTAACATGGTCTTGAAAATGGTGCGCTTTCTGTTAAAGTGGCGTGGAAAGTGTGCACCTGAGATGTGAAGCAGAAATTCAAAAAACACCTAAAACATTTAGGTGGTTTCTAGTGCAATTGTTACTTCTCTTAGCTTTGATTCCTTTCAGGCTTGGAGAGGAAGGTGCTCCTTGTATCTTTAAGTCCCAGCTATGACTGAACTCAAGATAGTGGGTCATGAGTGGGACATGAGTCTGATGGACAAACAGTCTTGTGCTTGGGAGCACCACTGAAGGGCACAGACTAGATGTGACACCAGATCAGGAGCATTATTATTCTCTCCCTGTTAGACTTGGGTGTGCAGGTCTGTGTGGTTCAAAATGCTGAAGCTACAGTAGGCTAAATATTTACATATCTAGTCAGTCTGTGGCAACCAGACATGGCTTAACCGAAAGTCCTTGTTTAATTTTGCAGGCTTATATGGTTTAATTCAATTCATTAACTCTAAAGTAATGGAGCACTCACTGATGAGGAAATATTTTGGATATCACTTCTATACAATGCAAATTTCCATAGAGCACAGCAGCTGAGTAATTTCTTTCCCTCTTTCTTTTCAGGGTGGAGAGGTGCATGATGGCTCTGAATTGATTGGTCCTGTTGAGCCTCTGTCTGACTCTCTGACTGACAACCTGTCTGACTGCAGCTCTGAAGGTTTGCTTTCTCTTCCCACATAACCTCATAGCATGATCTGTTTTAAAGCAGCTCATAAATGGCAAGTGACAGATTTCTTCATGGAGCATTGGCCTCCAGTTTCTGTTTGCTTGTTACGACAAAAATGCTGAGCTGGGATTGGCAAGAGAGGAATTAGGCTCAGCAGACCTGTCTGCACTTCTGGAAGTTTTATTTTAAAGGTGTACCTGCTGACTTGGATACCACGTGTAGAGTAATTTTAGTGGCACTTTTAGTTGGCACTTCACTTGCACTAAATAATGGTATAGCTGTAAGGAAGGGTCAGTCAGCCCAAATAAATACTATACTAGAGCTTCTTGCCTGCCTCTAGGCTGAGTCAGCTTAAGCATTTCTGTGTACCATGCAATCTTTTAGATACTTATGTATTTCTGAGTTATGCTTGGTCCTTGTGATTTCTAGGAAATTCTTCTCAAACTCTTAAGTTTTCCTTTGGAATTGCTTATATTCATGTATAAATCCACATTACTATACAAACGCTTACTGAGCTTATTTAGGAAGGGGTCTGATATTTCTGGCATAGAATTTGCTTTGATAAAACAATCCTTGCATAACAAAAAATGGGTTTTGTCTTCTAACAGTGGTTGATTAATTTTTTTTTCTTGAGGTTGTATGACTTGTCACTGGGATCTCTCTATGTCAATAACTTTGTGCTTAGTTGTACAATGTATTCTACATAGGAAGTGATCTTTGTATTTCATTTTGTAGTACCTTCTATGATGTTAATGAACTAATGTCACCAGGATATATTGTTCTCTTAAGGGAAAGGTATAGAAGTTGTTGTTTTTATATATATATGTATAAAACCATATATGTTTAATATGTAGTTGTTTAGTTGAAGAGGGCAGTTATGGTAAATAGCACTAACTAGTTTTGAAGGGTTTTAATGAATTCTGTGAAATTTAACATTTCAGATTCTGACAATGCACTCACTTTACACTGCGCCCTATAAAATAAAGAGTGCTTCTAAAAGTGCTTAATATGAACGTTTCTATTCATTATTCACAAGGGCCTCATTTTTAGCAGAAGAAAACCACTTCCTTTATGTCAGATAAAATACTGAAAAGAAAAAACTGCTGTAAAGTAGAAAAATTCTTTGATACCCTTCTGAATCGGCTGGAGGGCTTTTACAGGATACTTGGAACAACTGTGAGCACAGGAGTTGGAGATGCTGAATGTGAATTTTGTGGAGTTATATTTTCTAAAAACCTATGTGTCTTCCAGCTCATATCTTCTTATGTTTGAAAGCAGATTTTGGTGGGGGGGAGGCTACAGACAGAAGGAAACATCTGTCTTTAAAAACCTCTAGATGGCAGTGGCAATACTCGGCCTTGAGTTCTCTCCCTGACTCTCCTCACAGCCTCCTGCCTTCATCTGATTTTTGCCAGTCTGATTGTGGCAGTTAACTGTCTGGTTCACTCTGTTACTTTCTGTGGGCATCCAAGGGCCTCCACGTGGGCACTGCTCCTTCAGGCTGCTGTACTGAGAAGTAGCAAATCTATCCCTTAACAGGTGCTGCTGTTTGCTTTTAAGGGTGGGTTGTGTTTTCTCACTTTTATCTGTTCTTTCCAGACAAAGTTCATTTTGCAGAAGGTGTGCACATTAATGGTGGAAGATGCAAACTGGCAGTAGTAGAAATGTTCTTGTACCAAAATAAGCAACGATTATCTTGCTTGTAAACGGAGTTTGGCAGTTCATGCTTTCATAGGAATCTGCTTTTCAAGAGGCCAGGTTACCCAGGCTTTCCACCAATTTTTGGAAACTGTGTTTACTTTTCAGATACCTGGTGAAATTGCACAAGGCAGAGACAAGTACAGAGATTTGTTTTCAATTTCAGCATCATTATCCTCATCTTGTATTCCTGACAGTCACTTCGTCTTCTTCTCTGTGTACATGGGATGATGTTCAGATGTCCGACTTTGTCCTCATAAGAGTTTCTATATCAATTAACTTACCAGATTCTTTAGAGAACTTCAACAGGAAGTAATTTTTTTTCCCATTATCTTTTTTCCTCTCTTCTGTTTTACCATGTACATTGTCTTCCCAGAAATAAGCCTGTGCACTAGAGATGCTTCCTACTCCATAAACTGACTGGAAACCCCATGACTGTTACTGCGTGATGCCAGCTTTGGGCTCTAAACCTGACCTTAAGAAAAGTTTATTAGCTCAGGCTCTGTGCCATGCTAGCTGTGTTCATACAGCTTTTGGTCCAGTTGGCTACAAGACAAGAGCAAACGTGCTTTTGTTTGGCCTGTAGGGAGAGGAACTTGAGTCTGTGAAATCTGCTGTGTGGATGTGCTCCAGTTCACCTCATGTGGGTGGCCAGAGCACCCTTCCAAAACCCCCAGCTTTTCCATATGTGTTTTCTCTCTGCACTCTTTGTCCATCGATGAGATCTGCTTCCACCACCTGGTACCTCTAAATGGTGTTTAATAAATGCTCAGTTCTCCACCCCCAAATTTGATATTGCTGCCCCTAAATTGAGCAGGTGAATGGCTCATTATTATTATGCTAGTTAATGAATCCTCTGTCTTCCTCCAACTTTTCTGTTGTGAGTTTTCCTTCTTTCTTGCAGGACTGGGGGCTACACAGGCAACTTTGTTCTCTGCATGAACTCTTCACTTTATGCTCCTTCCATGAGAAGATCAGGAGCATTGTCTTCTGTGCACCCTGTCCCTTCCTCTCAAGTAGTATAGTGTCATAAGTATTACTGTCCCTTGCTTTTCCAACAGAGTGGCTGGTAATTTGTTGTCCTTAATATCTTTTTCCTCTCACTCATGTTAAGGAACTGCTGGCTTTTAGAAAAGCAGTATTTCTACAGTGCCTTCTTACTCCTCTTCCATAAATTGTAAACTCCTATAACTCTACAGCTGCAAAATGTAAAAGAAAGTTTGAGTTAGTTGCCTTTGAGTCAGCTTCTTGCTGCTTCCACATACTTTTTGAAAATAAGTCAGCATATGTTACTTGGAACTGTGGTTAAACTCTTCACTCTGACAATAATATAGGAGAAAGCAGACACCAGGTTTTAGCACAGAATTTACTTTCTCTGTGCATGCAAACAGCTAAATGTCTTGACCTTGTTGCCTGTTTTATTGCCTCAGTGGGTACATGTGCCAAGGTGATAAAACAAACTGCTACTTGATATCCAGGTGGCACTGCCAAATCTGTGGCTTGCTCCATATGTCTCATGCAGGGTACTATTCTGGAATGACGTTTTTGAGAGTGAAAGCTGACTTGGTTTTTTTTTTTTTCCCTTGCTGTGTAGGTCCCAGCTTTGAAAACTTTCCTGTTTTAAGTCTTTGTAGCCGTAAATCGTAAGAGCAGAGAGAGATAGGGACTATTGCTGCTGTTGAAATGAGGTGGAGTGTGAGGTTTGAATAATCCCCCATCTAAGCAAGGATCTGTGTTTTGCTTTTAAATCTTAGAAGCAGTGAGAAATGGCAAACCTAATACCTAATTGTAACAGTGTGTTAACAAATGGGTATCTCTTAGAGCCAGTGAAAGAGCAGTTTCCTATTATATACTTTTACTTACAGGAGAGTCATGTATTTTCATTCTGATGGCAAGGGAACTTGTAATCTGTTGTACACATAGGTGTCAGAAACATTCTTGTCCTCCTTCTCCTTTTCAGTTCGAAAGGATTTAAGTGGGCTTGATGATGTGACACTTACGAGCCAGTCGGAATGTGGAGGTGAGATCTTGAAGTTGTTTCCATTACATTTGTAGAAATTAAATCATTATAAAACCCTAGTTGAGTGAATGCCTTTTGTGGATAATAATCCTTACAGAATGAAATGGTATATATGTAAAATATCTTCGTTGTTTTTTCCCAAATAACCATGAAAAGTACCTGTGGTTTAGTTACTGAAGGTCAGCTTGCAGTAAGGATGTAGTGACTTATGGCAAATGTAAAATAAAATGTGTTAGCTCAGATTTGAGTGATGGAAGAAGTGTTAAGTAATTTATTTTACCATGCGTTAGCAATGAAGGAAGATTATAGTGTTACATGTGAGCTGAGTGTTGCATGATGCGTAAGCTGACAGTAACTCTGTGTTAATTCAAACTCCTAATTTACTGTTTTGAGGATGCTTCATGTTGCTGATTTTAAACAGTACCTTGGGATTTCTTGCTACAGTAATTTGGCTCCTGCTGGTTGGCTTTTCTAGTAGCACTCGCACAGGTTTAGTTTCGTAGTTTCCTGGAGCCCAATGTTGAGCTGCTTTGGAAGTTTAAGTTGGGTATCAGATGTTGGTCTCTTCATTGCCAGTACCGAAATGAAGACCTGTTGTTTTGCAGAGTTTGTAGTTAATTTTTAAAAATACGTTTCTATAGGTACTAAAATTTTTTAGAGACAGCGTTGCAATCAGGGAGTTTCTTGGGCATTCTGATGAAACTGTGTAAGTGAAAAGAGCTAAATCTTTGAATGGGATAAAGAATTTTGAAGGCTCCTAAGGTCTATGAGCAATCTAGAGTAATGGATGTCTTTTTGACTTTCAGGCTTCTCCAGTGACAGCGACCTGATCTCTCTGACAGTCGATGTAGATTCTCTTGCCGAGGTAGATGATGGAATGGCATCCAACCAAAGTTCTCCCAGTAGAGCTGCTGGCCTTTGTGTTACTTCTGAACCCCCAGTCCAAAGCACGCTGGCATCTGAGCAGGAGTGGAGCAAACCTGAAGGAGAAAAGGAAAGCCATGGTTTGTTTACTGGAAGCTTAAAATCCAAGCCAGGCAAACAAGATTACTTGGAGAAAGCAGGCGAGTTAATAAAACTGGCCTTGAAGAAGGAGGAGGAGGAAGATTATGAAACCGCCTTAAGCTTTTATAGAAAGGGGGTTGATCTGCTTCTGGAAGGTGTTCAAGGTATGGATCTTCTTGTGATGTTTGTCTTCTCCTTGGTTATGTTTGTTTATGGCATTTCTGTGGTTAACATCAGCTTACTGCGTTGCAAAGAAGTGATCTGAAATGCAGAGTTACATGTGCTTGGCCTTCATGTACTTGATAGCTGTGTGCACCTGAGAGAGACTCTTCTCTCTAAGACTGAATGATAATTTAGGGTCTCATCTTCCAAGTGCCCAATATCTCTTCTGTTAGAATTGCAGCGCAACCTTCAACTTGCAGGTAAGTAGCAAAGTGCTGCACTTTTGCCTCTTTCCTTTTTATTGCCTAGCCATTAATTAATATGTGGTACTTGCAGCACTGTTGAAACATTATTTAATTTACATGGTTAAGTGAGGATTAATTATCCCCATTTTACGCATGGGAAGAGGCAGACTCAGGTTAACTTCCCAATCACAACAGGATTAGAACTGCTCTTGTCTCGCAGCCTCTTGCTTCTTCCACTTCACTATTCTCCTTTTCTAGCTAAAGGATGCATAGAAATTTGCATGCTTGCATTGGTAGAGGAGAGCAGGGGTTTTTTTTCCTTTTCAAAAGACTTTGGTCTGTCAATATATATCTGCAAAAACTGTTGTTAATAGACTGCATGCAACTACATGCAAATTTCTGCCTCCTTGCACCTTGTCAGTGAGGGAGAAAATTTTTTCCCTTCTCTAGCTCTGGAGAATCTTGAGTGATAGTGTCATATAATCTGTGCTTTGTCCAACAGTGGCTTAAATCTATAAAGTACAGGGAAAGATTTGTTCTTTCCTGGAGTGAATTCAGGGTCTGTGTATTTTGCTTCTGTCCCACACAGATCAAATGAGTGAGATTAGAATTGTGCTTTTGTTTGACAGTGTACAGCACAGGTGCATTCTGCTGCTCCAGATCTGGACTTAGACATGAATGTACCAAACACACACAAGCAAGAAACCTTTGCTGCATCCCAGTGGGATGCACAGCAGTGGTCCAGACCTTCTGAACAGTTCTAGCAATGGAAGTTACTTGCTGAGCTGATTTAATGGGGCCTGGCAAAAAATAATGGGTAGGTTACTGATGAGAACTGGAGGTGTGAGCCAAGATATGCGCATAGCCTTTGCTTAAAGTGTCTTATACTTTTTGGCAAAAGTAAATCCACCTCTTTTCAAGTCTCAGTGATGTCAGTAGGGTTGCTGCTTTGCTGCTTGTTGTGACTTTTCAATAGCTCCTACTTTTCCTTGCCTGTGTTGTCAAAATGTTTTTCATTCTTAGTGTTGAATATGCTGGCAGTCTTCTTTTGGAGAGCCCAGCTATTCTCTCTTTGCAAGTACACTGTTTCATGGACCTGTGGGCCATTCAGTTGTGATCTTCTGAAGGATATCCTATTTTGTCATAAACACTTCTGTCTGCCAGCCATGATGCAAGGCTGCCATGATGCTGTTTTGAACTGACAGTTTAAACCTCAGCTTCAAAAGCTTTCGTTATTAAACAGTTTCAAACTGTTAGGGCATGAAAACAAGTCAGTCTATTGCACATCAGTTTTGCTGTGATAATTATCGTGTGTACTTGAGTTGTGGCAGTGGTTAAACGTGTTGGCTTTGAATTCATGTTAATCCTTAGGATAATACTTTTGCTGTAAAGTTGTGAAAGACTTATTGCATGTAGGTGACTTGCTCAACTCATGCATATGAACTTATTAAACCAGAGTGGATTGAACTTCTTACTTATATTTGCCAAAATTTCCTCCAAGGATTTTTTTCTTTTTTGCCGTTGACTAGCCACTCTTCCATCCTGCCTCAGATAACTGTTAATCCTTTTCTATCACCCACTTATCCCTGCTTTTCAGGTTAGGAAGAAATTCAAGGATCTTAGAAAATTGTGATATTCTGCCTGATTTTCTTGATGCCACTCAGTGCAGTGGGAGTTACTAATAAATTTTTAGTGATGGTACTTGTGTGGTGTGTGTCAGTGTTCCTGATGGATGAAGAAACATGTAACCAGCACCGGCACCTTTTCCTTTGCAGTCCCTGACTTGGCATCTGTGTAGCACACAAGAGGGAGTAATGGGAATGAGTTGCATTTTAGGTGGCATCTTGCCCCTTGGGATAATTGTACACAGGGTGGTTCCTAGCAGTCAGCTCTTTTTTCATTTCTCTGTGTGAAGGAATATTCCTTCTCTTATGGGCATTCACACTAGATTTGGGTAGATCCAGCTCATTTTGTGTCTCATTCTCCTTGAAGCTTCTGAAAGCTGGCAGAGAGACGCTGTTGACCCCTTCATGATGACAGGGCTGGTCCAAATGTCTTCCTAAAAATGTGCCATCTCACGATCTACAAGGACAGTAAAAAAACCAAAAAAAAACCTCAAACAAAACTTTTTAATGTATCTGCTTTGTGAGGGTAGTGTGTTTAGCATTCGTATGTGAACATTTAATGTATATTGCAGTAAAAAACAACAAACCTTCTACTTAATCACTTCAGTTATTCAGTTATTTAAACACCCCTAGTTATGTATTTCATACAGATAATAACATACTCCTTTCAAAGATAAGGATGGTGCAATTATTATAAAACGCTTCTGGTCTTCTGCCACTGATTATTTTGCACCTATTCAGTGTAAATAAGACTTTTTACCAGCTGCGAGTGAAACACAGTGTTCATCGATCCTTACACGCCTGTGCAGTGCCGCTGTCTCTGTGCACAGCCACTGCAGAACGTGTGGTCCTGGAACGGGCCGCAGGTGGCTTTTTCCCTGGAAAACACAGTATCACGGGGATACAGACTTTGGCCACAAGGTGGCGGCAAGGAAATAGAAATTGCCACCCGAGACTTGGAATCGGGCGATTGTAGCAGCGCACGGAGGTGGGGGAAGGAACGCCCCCCATCCTCTGGGCTTCCCCCTTGGGATTTGGGACAGACCACTTGCTCAGGTGCAACGCCTCTGTGAGCCCCTTAGGTGCACCTGAAGGGTGAGGCTGTGTCTGCTTCCAGTCTCTCCTTTAGGCTCAGCACGAGATCTGCTTTGTCAAAACCATGTACAAGAAAGTTCAGTGCTGCAGGTTTATAGACCTGTGCTGGTTTGTTTGAAGTAGGTGGCTTCCCTAAAGGCAGCTGAGCACACTTGAGCCTGTTATGTTCCTGATGACTTTCCAGCTCTCTGAGCTGCTGGCACTAGTGTTGGGTGAGGCAGGTGTTGTATGTTTGAGAAATGGCCATCTTGACTTTGTTTTCAGCTGTGTGCACATGCTCTCAGATGTACAGCGGTGTTGATTATCCTGGGCGAGGTGCATATGCATTTTCTTTTGCTAGTCTCTTGCAGAGTTTAGTACTAAATCCTGGCATGTCCTATTCGTAGTCCCAATATGTGTCCCTTGGGGAATGACTGCTGCCTGCATGCTCAGAGACTGGGGTATACCTTGGACTCTGGGCATCTGCTCCTTATACATGTTTGGCCTGCTTTGCTCCATACACGTCTTGGATATTAACCAGTTGTCAGTGGGAAGAAGAATGAAATCTTGGACTGACAGTGTAGCCCTTGAACTGCACCTTTTGTGCCTTCCTATTTCATTTATACCAGAGCTGCCTTGCTTGCAGTGAGTAGCTGCCATAGTTTCTTTTTCTTCTGAATATGTACCAATTCTGCTGCTCTTATTGTCTTTTCTGGGCATTGCTGCATGCAGAGTTTGGAAGCTTTTGGAAGACAGGTCTGTTAGGGTTATGTAGGATGGCTCAACAATTCTCTAGGAGCTGAAACCTTCTAGAATTCAAGGTTTTCTGCCTTTTTAGGCATACCGAGTATGCTAACTGATAGAAACTTTGGCTCACAATTATAGCTGTTCTTTTGTTTTGTTAGCCTGTCAGAGCAGTTTGAGGTCAGTGCATTGCTTCAGGCCTAGTGATGGAAAAAAATGCACTAATCAATAGCAAGCCACCAACTTCTAGCTGGAAGTTAACTCTGTTTCATGCAAAGTAGTGCATTCCCTGACTTTGGTATAGGGCATAGTTTATGTTAGGAACAAGCAGATCATGAGGCTGACAGTATGGAGAGGTTTTTTTGTAATAAAGAAGGGAGTCCTGTTTGTATAAACTGCTCCTCTTTTTACAACTGCAGCCATTCTTTAGTTATATCTGTTCTGGATCTGGGCAGTCTGAGGTGTGTGATAAACAGAGTTAACACTGCTGCTTATTGCTGTGTTTCAATAACTTCAGGCATGTGAAAAAGCAAGAATGTTGCACAACATGGCCAGCCTAATTTGTGTAGAAGAGTACAGGATCTCTTCCATGTGTTTTAGAAACCAAATGTGTTCATTGCTGGTCTGCCCATGTTGCACATTAACATCTGAAGGGAGATGATCCATTTACTCTGTCGGAGTTTTGGGATGTTTATTTTCACACATGTAGCAGCTGTGGCTGGGCAGAATGAATATTGATTTAGTTCAGGCAGCATGAACCTTGTTGCATGAAGTATGTGATGCCTCTGCAGTGTCAGCAGCCACAAGCTGTTTTCCAGGTATCTGTGTTTTGTGTTAGGGATCTGCAAGTTCTGAATAAGCTTCTGGTGTCTTTGAAAGCAGGCTGTGAATGTCAGTTTTGCACTGCTCTGTGCTATTTTAATGTTTATCCAGTAAACAGAGCTGGAACAAAAATTACACAAATTACTGGAACCTTGCTAAAATGACTTTGACTTTTAACCCAGAAATGCATATACAATGAAATGCTGGGAATACTTTGGACAACTAGATGATATTTTTGGATATACTGAAAACAAACCAACTTGTGTCTAATTATTGGGATTATGATGGGCTATGATTTGAACTTGTGATGGAGCCAGGGATGCAAACAGGAGCATGCTTGACAGAATGCCAGGAAGACAGTACTTTATGAAAAGGGAAACAGCCATGGCGTTCCACCAGCGCATTTCTGGCTTCCTTTGCTTGTTTGTTGAATGGCACTTGTGAAGACAACTTCTGTTACCACACAGTAGCTATTTTAAATTCCCTTCACTCATGAAGGCCTCTGAGTAGTGTTCCTCATTGACGTTGACAGTTTCTGAGCTCTCCAGCTATGGCAATGTCTTTAAGGAAACAACAGACCTGTTTTCTGAGAAGGTGAACTTGGATGTGAGCTGATGTCTGTAGAGAAACCCTGAGAGTTGTGTTGGACTCCACAGGGAAGGATTGGTGATGGAACTGTAATTCTCCCTACCCTGATCTTAGGCTTCTGTGTTCCTATGGCGTATTATCACTCAACCTGTTGGCTGTAGAACTGTTTGGGCTGAGCTTTCTGAACAATGATACAAAGTGCTCCCTCTCTCCCAGTGCTTCATACAACCTTGAAATCACAGCTGCTGTTTCAGAAGAAAAGTGTGTGACAGGACTTGTCTGTTGATAAGCAGTTGGATTAAGAATGTATGTTGGAAATACTGTGTGGTTGGTTTAAAAAGTCATGTCTCACTGTGCTGCCAGTGATGCTGAAACACATGATAGTATGGCATATGAACTGTTCATAATTGGAATGTCTTGTCTTCCAAGCCCATTGCAGACCATACAGAGCTTCAGAGCAGATTAGTACTGTAGGATCCTTCACTGTGCAGTAGATGCTGGATGGACTACCCTGAGTGATGTCATTCCCTGGCGTGTGCCAGTAAAGTGTGGTTAGTGTTTATAGTTAATGCCAGAAACTGATAACTGTATAAATACAGCCTGGTTCAGCTGTGTAAAGAAACACTCAAGGCAAAGTTCCATTTAAACTGCAAGACTTCTCTGCACCAGGAGGCTGGTAAAGGTCTGAGTTTTAGTACATGCTGCAGAGCTTAGAGCCTTGCAATACATGTGAAAGTGAATTGTAGCAATACCTGCAAGCCAGTGTGTAGGGTGTGATGCAGAGATGACTCTGAATGTGGTTACTTAGCATGTGGCTGTTAAAGAATTAATAAATATATGACCAAGTAAGCCTTAGAAATCTCATTTTTCTTTCCTCTTGGGACACAGCTAGCTCCATTGACTTGGGGTGTTCTGACCTTTCCAAGATTTGAGTCTTTCCTCTTAGCAGTTCCTTGCCAGGTTGCTGCCTGTGCCTGGGCTCTTTGACAGACATCTCTTCCAGGCTGCACTGCCTTTTATCTCAGCTGTTGTTAGCCACAACACTTAGCTGCAAAGTGCAGGAATCTTCCTTTGACTGTAGCTGTGTGGGGTTTCTGCCTCCCATCAGAAGACCCAGTAGGGCTGCCGTGCTTCTTGCAGCATGCAGGGTAGACAGGGCAGACTGATCTAGGTTACAGTGCCGCTGCTGTCTGCAGGTGAGAAATTTGAAGTCTCTGGCTGCAGAATTCAATGCCTTAGGCACTGTAGGTGAATTGAGGCAAATTACTAGCTGGAATAGAAAAATTGCATAGATATAGGGCATGATGCTGCATGATAACCAGTGCTCTCATTCTCTCCCAAACAATTCTTGCATATACAGCTTCTCTCTTTTCACATCATCTTTTTCTCTTTTCCTGTCCTCGTTCCCTCTTAACTCTTCCAGTATCTTAAAACAGCCCCTTTAGCTTCAGAGCTGTGTAGGATGACTAGTATAGGTTTGATCTCTACAAGGCCTGCCACTGGCTCTTCTGTTCTCGAGATTTTTGTCATTGCTGGGGGGAAAAATACTATTTCCCATAATAGTATATAAAAGTACATATCAATTGCATTTAATACATAAATATGAGTAGTATTAGACTGTCAGGATTTATGAATCTCATAATTGGGTTTTTTTAATCTGCCTTTTTCTCTTTTTCCCCCTGCAGTACTTTACTTCAAACTGTTCTTACTTGAAGGTGTAGGTGTCTGTGTGCCTGGGTTCCCTCTGCTCTGAAGCAAGGGATGTTTGTGGATACTAATTCTCATTTGAACTTGTCGTTTTAGTCAAGAAGGAGGAGTGCATAGAACTTGGAAATTTCCTCTCTCTTGTGGTGGTGGCCTGTATAACTTCTTTCCTTGCTCTGACTGTCAGTGCTCTTCCTCTGTTCCCATGGTGCTTGTGTTGCAGGACTTGCTGCTGCTGTCACCATTTTGTTCCCTCCTCTGTCCTAGAATGTCACTGCTTGTCCCCCTGTCTTGAAACACAGGGTATAGTGCCTTCTGAAGTAGTTCAACAGAAGACTGTTCAAGAATATTTGTCATATTAAGTCTTATTTTGGTGAAATACCTTACAGTTAAGACTACAAGTATTAGCAGAGAGATTGGAAGTTAAGACTTTCCTCCCTGAAATGCTGGATGCTGTGACCATTCATTTTATTTTTTCCCAGGCAGTTGTACATACACATGAAAAGCTACCACTACCTTGTGGATTTAACATGAGAGTTTCTGCAGAAGCAGATGTTTGTTGGTTAAGATTTCTGGCAAGTTACATTTCTTATCTTCGGTGTTATTGACTCCTGCTTTACTGGTCACTCAAACACATTTCACCCACACCATTATTCTGTGTAATCTTAACTTTGGCAAATGTGCCAACATATTTTTTTTTCCTAGAGAGATGTTTACCTAGACATTTACGTGAAAGGTGTGTAGCCATAGGTTTTCTACAGGATGCAGAACTGGCAACTTCATAGGAAATGTAGATCTCTAAGGGTCTCAGGCAACCTGCAGTGAAGATGATGTTAGTTACCAACAATAATTACCAACACACTGGAAAGTTGGAAGAAGAATTTGTAGGTGTTCACTCACTGTCACAAATCTGTGCTTTGGTGTGAAAGGTTTAAGTGGCTTTTCTTCTTGGTTGATAGAGTGCAGTACTGTCCTGAATCTTCAGAAAAGCAGAAAGAATGGTTCTGATAAATGTGTTGCATCTTAATAAATTTCAGCTCTCTCAAAATGTTAAGGAAAAAAAAAAGAAAGATCACTTCAAGCTGTTTTATCATAATGGGCTTAACCTTTGTCTTATTATTTAATATTTACAGTTTATTTTCAGCTGCAGAATTTGATCAGCACCTCAAAGGAACTCACTGTTAATATAATGTAAAGCTTACTAGAGCTGATGAGGTAGTGGTCTTATTTCACCATTCCAAACCCCCACCTGCTGCTCAAATCTATAGCTCTTTCCTTGATGCTGCAGTATGCGTCTACCCCAGCACCTGCCACATTTCACTTAAGTAATTGTTTGAAAATTAAAGGTTACCCACCCTCCTGTGAACGTTGGTGGAGACTCGTTCCAAAATCAGCAGCTTTTCCCCTTCCTGAAATAAATTTTGGGGTTATAAAACAGGGTCCAAAGTCATCACAAACCTGTGCTGGATTATGAGTCGCATTGTCACTTACGGTGTGCCTGAGCTTTTGTTTGGCTAATATGGACAAAGGAGTCTGCTTCACATGATGTAAGAAGTGTTTGCCCTAAGAAGAACAGAGGTCCTCTTGAACCAATTAGGCAAAAATAACAGCTGGGCTACCCACTAATAAGGAAGGTGCTGCTAAACCTCTTTTCATTGTGAGAAGAAATAAATCTTTTAAGGCTTACTCCCTTGCATTTTTATAGAGAGCAATTCTTTGAAAAATTCAGCAATCCAGCTGGGTGATATGTGCAGGAAGACTGTGAAGAAGATAAAGAAACTTTTAAAAATAAAAAATGGTATTATAGCTGTTAGATTTGGCAATTATAAATGTTTCATTGAAGATTTCAGTATTTAGAGAAAGTTTTACTGTTTAAATTGTTAAGAACGTGGAGTTTGGGGCTGGCACAACAGGCAGTCTCGCACAAGTTCCTTGTAGCTTGTTCTGCAAGAGGATATTCCTTCCTGGAGCAAATCTCTTCTGATATCTTCTTTAAAGGAAGGCAGCCCACATATATTTTTAGTAAGTCTGAGAGAAAAGCAGGAAGAGGAGGTCACAGAGGATTGGGACAGGTAATACTAACTTTATGGCCTTACTTTTTCTGTGAAAATATCCCTGTCCTGGCCAAGCACCTACTCAGGTACAGAGTGCACCTGTGTTGCCCTGACAGATTAACTCTTGCTGAGGAAAATCTCTTAACACTTTAAGGAGGATGATTTGGAACTGGTCAGGCACAAAGAAAGGAAGGGATATCTAGAATTCCTGGGTGGGTGGTACATATCATGATTTACTGATTTTTTTTTTTTTTTTTTTTTTTNTTTTTTTTTTTTTTTTTTTAAATATGTTAGTAGCAAGTGGCAACTAGAGCTATCTTTATCATCCAGAGAGAAACAGGTCTTCACCAGGACTTCATCCTGGATCCTTGGAGGAGAATTGTTACACACCAGAGCAAGTTTGACAGCATTTCTGTGGATCTGAAATGTGTTGCCTTTGTGGTATCCCAGATTATTTGAGGAAAAAGGACAGAATTTTGTCCACAGTCTTTACTGATCAATTTTTTTTATTTGTTGAAGTTTATTGAGTATGGCCCCCTTTCAACAGCTTTTTGCTGTTACTACTTAAACATAGATAATTTTACTATATGATAGAATTACAGAAGATCTGGTGTGTGAATAAGCAGTTAACTGAGCTGAGCACTTCAGCGTTGAGTTAGCTGATGTCTCAAAGGTGTGTCCTCTTCTGAGGTACTGTGAAGTGTGAGTGAAGACTCTGAGCAGAAGACAAACGAAAATATTGCTAGTTTTCCAGGTGCCACTGCTGTACATAGCAGAAGTGTACACTTTCTTTGTGTTCTTCATTCAAATCAGTGCACTATGGGCAAACAAGCAGACAAGTCACAGAAGAACTCAGTGGCACAATTATTCTGATATTTGTGGTTTTCCTCTATCAAACCCTCAAAATAATTTGAATGTTGTTAGGAATATCCATCTTTGTAAATACATTGTAGCTGAACTGTCTTTAGAAAGATAAATTAAAGAACAAATTTTAAATCATTGGCTGCTGTCCTAATGTCCTGGCTTACTGTTACTTTGGTCAGCGGGTGGCCTGATCAGCCTTTCCAAAGCCAATTTTCATTTTAAGATATTTTTATTTCTTTGAAATAGGCAAAGCCTTTGGAAAATGAGGGAGCAAGCAGCCTGCTTGTGCTTGTGTGTGTGGATGAAGGCTTATATGTGCAACAAAGTAGCTGTAGAGTTTTTATATTCTGTTTGCAGTAATAGTAAACAGAGCATCTAAAATAACCACTTGCACATTGCAACAAACACATCATCATTTGCTTAAAAAGAGTTATAATTACAGTTGACGAAGCATGGACACCATAAAAAATGCATTAGTTTGGCTTGACACATTAATTACCTGTTTTTGCAGATGTTTTTATATATTGTTGTGTGAACAGTTTACAAAATAATTACAGGAAAGTCATATGGAAAATAAACTAAGTGGGTGGTTTCTCGCCTTAATATTTTCATTCATGTGAATCTGTGTGAGGCACAGCTGCTCTGTAGCAAATGCAGAGAGAGAGAGATGGGGAATCTTGAGGGGGTTTTTATTCTAAGGTCTCTATGATCAGCCTTGCTGCACTTTTATATCTTGTTTTAGCAGTGTAGTTTTTAAAAGTGTAAAATGACATTGCTGATTTAATCCTAGTGATCAGGAGGGGGGAGAAGCTTTGATCCCGATCAGATGAAACATAAATCTTCTAGTATCTAGGAAAAGAAATGAAAAATCAATATTATTTTAAGCAGGATGATCTTTTATGAACAGTTGTAAAGATTCATCAAAGGCTTTGACACAGTTTAAACATTTCCTGTTTGCTGCCATTTAAAGAAAAATGCCTTTCAAGTTTAAATTGTAATTAGAGAGATACCTCTTTAGATTATTGTGGGCTAACCACAGAATGGAAATAGGAGCTCAATATGCTCATACAATATTTAAATCCAAAGTTGTTAACTAGGAATAAATGATTATTCCTAATTTATTATGAAATGAAATCTATGCTTTTGAAAATAAATACACATTTTGCATAACTAAAACCCATATTTCATGTCAAAATGTAACATTGCATTTAAAAAAAAATCCATGAAGTCTGAATCACAACTTTGACATCTGTCAGATACAGGGATTTGTCCTAGTACTGTGTTTTAGTGATTTATTTGGTTTTAAGTGAACAGTTCTATGACCTCGAATTTGGCATAAATGCTCAAGATTATTTTTAGCTTAATGGGGTCTTTATTGTTACTCTCTGTGTTTGAGGCTTTTTAAGTAGCGTTTATTTGTTTATTAAATTTATATCCTGTATTTATTTACAGATTTTTTGTGAGATATTGGCTGTTTAAATGGGAATTTGTATTGCAATGTAGTTTTTTACATTTTCTTGGTTAAACTAATGCAAAAGAATAAAAAGCCAAAATCCTATTTCCATAAACCATAAATCATCCACCTGTTAAAGCATTCAGAGACTGAACTGTTAATGATCTTATCCACAAATACGAGGCGAGAACTTGTTGAATAAATGTTATTTTGTGAATTCACACCCTTTTTTATGGCTGAGGATTTTAATGAGGGGAACAGCTTGCAAAGGTTATTTAACAAATTACTCGGGAAGGAAAAGTAGAAGGAAAACTGAAATTAATGTCTTGTGAAAGTAGGGAGAACAAAGACAGCTCTAAGGGGACATCCTTGCTGGTTTGCGTTAATTACTGTAAAATTACTGAAGCATTGGAAAAAAGCAAGAAACATCCAGACTAAATACACATAACTAACAATTAAGCAGTAAGCTTGACTTTTATGTTAGCCTTAGACACTAACCTAGCAGTTTTCTAGCAGCCTGCTTGAAGGAAATGCTGGCTGAAGAGTTTATTGTTGCTGTGCAGATGTCTTGTTTTCGCTGAGCGGCTGCCACGTGGTGTGTCTGAGAGAACGTGGGTGCTCACCAGTGCATCAGCACGAGGAAGTTTCATGGTGCTTTAACACCACGTGCAGAGATGAAAGCAAGAGTTAGTGGTGTTTTAGGAAATTGCAACACATGCTTATAAAAAACATACTGTATCTACTCTCTTTTGATAATGCCAACTTCAAAGAGTTGAGCGATGTTATTTTTTTAAATCGTAGATGGGAGTAAGACTGTCAGTCTTATCAAGGGAACTTTTTACCAAGATTCCTCTAGGTCTTTAGAATAAGAGGAATTACTGAGATACTGATAAATATCCATAATATTGTATGCTGAAAATGCACTGAATTTCTGTCTGTCTCAAATCAAGTGCAGACAAAGGTTTTTGCAGAGCAGTCTTGTGTCTGTATCCAGGGAGAGGACAATCACTTTTCCCTCCTGCTGTGAGGCTGATAGTAACATTTACAAGAGATCACTTACCCCAGAACCTGGAGTAGACCCAAAGTCTCTTCTGCTTACTTTTGATGGAGTCTGGGTGTGATGGTTCTGTGTGTGTTTGGGTAGTCTCAAGTCGTGATATGAAAGAAATGAGAGTCTCTATTTTAAAACAATCCACCTTGACCCCCTACCTTTAATTCTGCCCTTGAAAATCTCACAATGAATGTCTTACACGTTGCCACAATCACCCCCAAAAACCTCCCGCAGGAATTTCTGAATGCAAGCATTCACACAGTAAGTTCTCTATCAGAAATTCCATAATAAGCTCGCCCTTTTTTTATGAGCCCCCTTCTTGATAACCCACAATAATCCTGTTTTTTTTCTTATCAGTTACAAAGTTTCTGGTTGAACTCCTTCAAGGTTACACCGGGGTTCCTTTCATAGCCCGGTGATCAGTGTCTTACGAGCTCCAGTCTTTGTTAATGTCTGTTATCTGCCGTTGGTTGGGGTTTGTGTATTTGTGTGCTTAATTTATTGCCTCTCCTGTTCCTTGTCTTGTCTTTCATGTGGAGTAGCTGTTGGGCAGAAATCCTTGCAGTTCCTTGCCCTGTTTGAGCATCCGTTTGAGAGGTGCTGGCTTGCACCTGCCAGTGCTGAGCCTGTCACAGTCAAGGCTTTGTTTCTGCAAGTCTTGGATGGCCTCAGTTAAGGCTGGGAGAGCCTGTCAGTGCCATATGAAGTCTCTGCTGTCCTTCAGTCTTCTTCTGGGACAGTTGTCTGTCTTTTTTTCAGCATAATAATCTCATTTCTCTGTTACAATTGTGTCTCGCAATCTCTTATCTTTGCTGGGCAGTTGACTGGTTGGGTGTTGCCATCACAGGTTGAGTTTGTTACAGCAATATATTGCTCAGGATGTGAATGCCTCAACCAAACTGAAAACTTCAGAGTGAATTCAGAGTTTGTGTGGTATCACGTGGTTCTCACCAAGAGTTTGGGTAGATCAGAAATAATACAGTGGTTGTTTAGCCATCTGGAAAGTGGAGTAGCTGGTGCAAGTGCTTATTGCTTTCTTCCTATGTTACCCCAAGACAAGAGGCAAGGAATGTCTAGCATTGAAAAGCTGTGAGCGGGAGTTCTTAGTGTCTCTCCTCAGTTGCCTTCTTGCTTTTAATAGTATTTCTAGACTTCATGTATAATTAGGAGAGTCCATACTGGAAACCTGAGGAAAAAATAAGTTTGTTGTTTTGTTGTAAGCATCTTATTCTCTTTCCTAATTGATTTTGCTTTTTGGAATACAGGGTTTGGATCAGTGGTTTGTTTCAGTTCTTACTTATGTTACCATAGGAACATATACCAAATCACAGAAATACTAGGACAGGCTTTTTATTTACCTTAGTCTATAGCAAGGCTTAATTTGTTACTTTTGTAGACCTGTGAGATCATAGTACTGGATTTTTAGAAGATGCATACCTTTAGGTTTGATTATGAATAACCCAAAGGAAATCAAAAAGGTTGAATCAAAGTAGTCATGTGCTTTGATTACTTAGTACCTCTCTCTTTATAGAAAACATAACTTTTTTTTTCTCTGTTGAGGTGAATCAAGTCCAACTCGTCGAGAAGCAGTGAAAAGGAAGACTGCAGAATACCTTATGCGTGCAGAAAAAATTTCCAGTCTCTACTGTAAAACTTCTGAAGATGCATCTGTTTCTATGGTAGGCTTTAATTAATTTTTTCTGAATTAATTTTTTTCAGAATTTGGTATAATTAAGTAGCAAAGCATATTCAAGCTTAAGGTTCAAAAGCTGTCTGGAATTTCTCTTTTAGGAGGCCCGAGGAGTATTTTGATGTTGCGTTTCTGTTAAGTTGACATTCTTTGTGGTTCTTCATAATGTTATGAGGAGTGCTTGGTTTAATACAGGACTGCTTTTCACAAGCTTTCCTACTGCTCATGGTTGATGATGTTGACTTTGTTCATCATGCTGAAGAATCTAAAGGTAAAGCAAAAAACCATGCTAGAATGTAACATTTCATTTGATTTTTCCATGAGAATGTTGGTTGATCCTGTAGGTTTCTTTAGCCTAGCACATAGTGATGTATCACAAGTAGGTCAAGCACAAGGTAGAGGGGATCAGATTAATTTTCCACAGAAAAAGTCCTTAATAGAGCAAAGGTTCTTCCTGGTCCTTTCAAATGTCTCTCTTGGATATGCTTGTGGGATCAGCTCCTTCTTGATTTTTGAGAAGTTTCTGTGCTAATTTCCAGTTTCTTGAGCAGAATACCCTTATCTGTGCTTGTACAAAAGGCAAACAAAGCTTGTTTTAAGATGCCCTCAATAAGTATCTAACTTGCCCTTTCTTAAACAGTTTCTTTGGGATTTACCTGTTTCTAGTTTAGACTTCTACTGCAGTCATGTTAAAGTGTGTTATTGCTGATGACTGCCCTATTGCAGTAAGTATAACAGCTACAAGCTTCCTGACGCTCTAATATCAAGGGATAACAAAAAGGATAGAAGATTATTGCTTCTTACTTTGCACAGATCTAAAAATGCTTTAAGGAGACAACTGCTGCAAAAATTGGAAGCCTTCTAAAAGCTGTCTATCTAATAAGTAAATTTAAAAAGCAAAGACACTGATTTTTTAAGGGTAGATTTTTTCATGTTGAGAGCCTACAAGTACAATTTTGAGGATGTTCCAAATGGGATATATTTTGTGAGGCTTGGAGTCTTGCTGTTGCTATGAACTGTACTTTGAACAATTTAATATTTTGGACAGATATGAACTCCTACTAGGTATTCTTTCTTTGGGTCAAACACCCCTGAAAATGGGGAAGAAGCTATATTGAATGGAATCCTCAGTGTTTGGAAACTGAAGAACAAGAGAAAAAAATCCACGAACAACCTATTTTTGCCTTTTTATAAGTTTAAAAACTAACTGTGGCTGGGAAGGAGGAAGAAATAGGTTGCATTTTTCTGTGAGCTTGAGAGGTAAAGTATTTCCTCTTTTATGCTGTAGTGAATAAGACACATGCCTTCTTTGCAGATCCAAAGAAAAGCAGATTTAATTGGGATAAGACAAGAAAAAAAAAGCAGGTAGAATAAAAAACCATTCTCCTTCTGTGTTGAAACTCAAAATTGACAAATTATGGCAAATCTTGTTTGGTACAAAGTGTTGCACCTGGCTGATTCTCCTGTTTACAAAAAAAAAGGCCATGATTTAGCCTTGTTTTTTTCCTAAGTTTGTACATGTATTTTAATGTCCTTTATTTGCTGCTCTTCATAATGCATAAATTTTACTTTTTTCTTAGAACTTTGGAATTTGCTGATATCAAGGGCATATGGTGCTTATGGGTCATGATGGTTGTGGTGAGGAACAGCTTGTCTCTTGTTCAGAGATGAAAGTTACCTGGGAGAAGCACTTAACTCCAAAAATTATTGTGAGGGTAGTGGTATGGACCACAAAGAATTGGCATGCTCTGTGTTTTTGCTTACTGTCTTAAGGAAAATAAGGAATTTGGCTGTTCCCACGTGTTGGTTGCTGAGCAGACCTGAATTCTTGCACCGCTTATTATTTTTACTGCCCAAAATAGTTTATATTGGAGTTTGCATGAGTTATTCAACCCCATATGGACAGTGATAAGTGCACTTAAAGAACCTGCATCTATACACACAGTTAGTGCAGTACCTGGGCCCCTGCTAGGACTGGCAGAGTGCAGCTTTGTTATGGAAAGCATGGTTCAGTGCAGGGAATGTCATGGGCCGTGGTGGTGCTGAGACTCTTTGCGCCTTGGAGGAAGTGGTCTGGCTAGTAAGTGGGCATGGGCATTTAAGGCAAAGTGCTCTTGTTTGTGACCTGGTATCACAGGGCAGAACTGCTTTGTCAACCCTGTCTGCTGTAGGTGCCTTTGTGTTTCCTGTAGTTCCCTTAAAAGGAGCAGTCATGGGCATCAGCATCAGAACTAGGCTGATCTGTCCTTCTTACACATGGAATTTTACTTCTTCTCCTCCACCAGACCAGAGAACTGTCCAGCAAGGGAAGGGGTCAGCTCAGAAGTGCAGGTTCAGTTATTGTCCTGCACTTCTCAGCCTGTCAGATCTCCCAAAGGCTTGGGATGCCAGCCATGTGCTGAGCCCCCTGCAGCAGTCCCAAAAGACTGTGCCCACTAAATGTGCCCCAAGCTACCCCTTTGCCATCTGAACACCACGTGAAGGTAAAGCACAGAGGCTGCCTTTTCCCTGGGGGCCTGGGGCAGGAGGAAGTGAGCCATTCTGTCATGGCTGCAAAATGCCAGGCCTTCTCCTGTTCTAAGACCAGATTTCCCTAAAGAGGCAAAAGTCTGGTATTTGAGAGCGGAGAAGCAAAATTGTCTTTGATGTCATGGAAACCAAATAAAGAACAACTACTTCGTTACTTTTCAGCAGTGTAGCTCTCAAGGATAGAGTCCTTAGCAACCACCCTGCTGCTTGCAAGTTCAAGTGGTGAACAGAGGAACACAAGAAAGTGGTGTTTGGAGAATCCTTGGCATTGATAAAGAAAGGTTTTGGGTAGAGGGCTTAAAAGAAACATAGGGAACTGACACAACTGTGACCTTGAGCTGGGAACTCATCCGAGTGTCTTGTAAACAGTGAGAAAAGCCTTGCTGTGACCCATAAGAGTAGGAGATGGGGAGACATCTTCTGGAGCTTTTAAACAGGCATGTGAACCTTCTAGAAAAACAAGCCGCAGCAAATGCTGTCCTTTTCTTCTTCCTTTGGAAAAGTGCTGCAGAGCGCTGTGTAAGAGCAGCACTGGGTCATTTCGCAGATTCTCAAGCTGCATTTTCTCCTCTGCCCCTTTATGAGTAGCATCTCTGGGGAGCCACCTCCAAGCCTGAGTGGGAGCTGCAGCAACAGCCTCTGAATCACACTGGATTGGCCATCAGAAAGCTGGAGTCCTGCATAGCTGTCAGCTGCAAAGCCCAGCACAGCTGCTTGTACAGGCTGTGGGGCCGTTTGAACTTTGGTAGTTTTTATAAAGCCTTTTCCCTCTTTGAAATTAGTTCTGGTTCTACTTATGCCTAACTTTGTATATTCAGAGTTGTTTCTTTTTGCATCATTGTGAAAGCTGTTGTCTTTTAAAATGTCAATTATTTTTGATTTTCAAAGCAATTTAGTAACAAGAAGTACATGCAAGCCTGATGCCCAAACAGAAGAAGCAGTCTTTGTGGTTTCCATAAGATATCTTTCCTAAAATTCTCATTAAATGTGCATGAAAATTACATGAAGTATAAAGAAAATGTACTGCTGTAGTTCTGAGAGATATAAATTTAACATAAAATAAGAGATTCAGTCTCAACTTCTAGGATCACATCCAGGCTGTGTCCTAGCTTCAGGAAAGGTGCATTCCCCAACTGGTGCTCACTGAGGGCCTTCTGAAGCACACTTTAGTTCTGTCTGGGTCAGATGCAGGCAGAAATCCAACCTGGTTTTCTCCTGGTGCAGAGAGAGGAAGAAGCCAGGATGTTTGCCAGACCAGGAGAGCTGGAAGCACTGTCACACCCATGAGGCAGATACCAGTGTATCTGCATCAAAACAAGGCATCTCCTTGCTGCAAGTGAAGATCTGGCTACACTACAGGTCGACAGACCTCTGGATGGCAAGGGGAGATTGCATTTTGATGTGCCGATCTGCACTGGTGCTCATGAAAGTTCTCATTTCTTACCCTGAGGATCTGTGGTGACTGATGTCAAAGGTGGCAGCATTAGCAGTTAAATTAGCAGAGCTTTCAGAGTGAAAGAATGAAGAGGGGAAAAAAAAGATAAAATATTTAATTAGAGGGAAATCCAGGGAAAATAGCAGTTGTGTGAGAAAGCTTTGAGAGACCAGTGCGAGGGGCATCACTGCTTGATCACATGGATTGCTTTGAGCAACCAAGGAAGGACCAGGACTTTACCATTCCTCATGTTTCACTGCATCCCAGAAAGTAAAGGGCTGCAAGGAACACCCCCTACAGATGCTGGAGTGCCCCCAGCCTGAGATGTACACATGGTGTGGTTTTTGGGGTTTCCCTCTGTGAGGCCAGGAGCTGGATCCTTGTGAGTCCCTTCCAACTCAGGATATTCTATGATTTCCCATCAAATGGTATTTGTGTCTCTGGGCTAGGGATAGTGCTCTTGCCTTAAATGAGGTTAACATGAAATGCCCTTTCTCTTACCTGACTGGTGGAGTACTCCTCTGTCTCCCGCTGTGCTTCTACCTGCTGGCAGTGATGCCAAAGCTGAGGCAAGGTCTATATTCCTTGCCATATTCCTTGTCTAGCTTGCAAAACCAGAGCTTTCCAAAGGCAAGCAGTGGCCGCAGGCTGCTGGCTCCTTGCAGGAACATCACAATCAGCATCAGCCTTTTCTACTTGAAATTTACACATGGTAAAAGGTGATGGTGGGAGAGGAACTGATGATGCCCATCCTAACTCTGGATAAATCCAGCTATGCAGCTCAGAGTGTAGTCTGGAAGTAGAGAGGGCCTGACCACAATAGAGAAGATCCTGGGATATCTGAGCAGCATGCTGAGCATTTGGCAGGCTGCTGAAGGCCTTCTGCAGGCAGAGGTAGTCTGACACTTTGTTCAGAATATTTGTCTCATTTCTAAGGCAAATGAAGCTTTTGATTTTTTTTTTTTTACTCCTTCCTGTATTTTTTTTGTTCCTCTGTTTTTTGATGAGAGCGAGGGTTTTTAGTTATTTTTCTTATTGCTGCCTAGATGCTGAGCTTGGATTTTTACTCTATTCAGAGGAGCAGGCTGTTTCATAGAGTGCTTAATTGCTGTAGTTTTGGGAATTGTTCTGGGAATTTGGAGTTTGCTTCCAGCCTGCTTCACAACAGAATATGATGCCTCCCCATCATTGGGCTCTTCTTTTTCACTTTGAAACAGTGAAACCAAAGTACTGTAAAGAGCAAAACTGATAAAAATGGAGAGCCTGCTGGGAGCTGTGGATGTGATGGTAAATCCCTTTAAGGTAAGAAGTGGCTGTAGAGCACAGATATAAAAACCAGTGTGTATACACAGTATTACCGACTGTGCCACCACTGGTCACGTTTTAGAGAAGGACCTAAAATATATATACTGGGGTTTTTTGGCTCTTTGGACAGGATGGGTGCAGAAATCTGATTGTATAGCATTATTAGACAACTATTGACTTCTGTAGAGATGTATGAACTTAATTCATGGTTGAAATGTTAGTCATAAGAGAAAATTTTAAAGGCATGATTATTGAGGAATGGTTATAAAATGTAATAACAAGCAGATAGAAGTGAAAATCTTTTATAGTAGTCTAGAGGATTAGGAAATGTTCTCTTCCTTTAAATGTATTCCTTAGAATGCTTTTGAAATCTTGTCATGAATAAACTGTGTTAGCACAACTCTTTGTTTCAGAGGAAGTATTTCATTATTGCAGAAAAATTGCACACTCTCAAAATACTCTGAACAGCTCACTGGAATGTGGAACCGAAATTAGGCTTGGAGAAAAAAGTTCATGTAGAGTTTTCTTTTTTTCATTCTTCCTGTTGAAGCCTTTAGTTTTAGATTGTAGAATCTGGGCTGTTTTCTCTTAACTACTGTTGGTATTCCTGCTTGGCAAGGGTTTATGTGACAAAACAATTATCAGATCCATACAAAAAAATGAAGATAACTAATAAACTCCTAAACACAGAGCCCAGAAAAGCACATTTTTCTCCAAGCTTTTTGAACATGTATTTATGGCCCTTTCTTTTGGATTTTGTGGGCAGTCAATACTTAAATTAAGTACAGATTTTTAGGAAGGAATTTGGGAGGAGAGAATATTGTTGAGTGAATGGGCCCAGTTTTGGGGAAGACTTCAAGGAGATGCTTTGGCCTTTGAGGATAGCACACTAAGGATGCCTGAGGGGGAAAAAATAGGGGGGCAGGAAATTGCTCTGCCTAGTTCAGGATCTTGGAGTTTCTCATCACAAGGGAAAATTTTTTGATTTTTCCTGATAGTTAAGCATTTCATCCACAGCATATTCGCTTACCAACCATTTTCCTTTGTGACATAGCTGTTAAATATTGCCTCAGAATGCTGACCTCCCTCTTCCTTTGCACCTTTGTGTGATAGAAATCTACTTGGGGAGGCCAGGTTATGCTTCAAAGGAGTTTGGCATTCAGCAGCTCTGCAAATGAAGTTACCTTATTTGTGAGGACGAGATACAGGTCTGTGGTTCTACTAGAAGCTACATGTTGAATTTTTGGAGGAAGATCTAATGAATTCTCTCAGTTGGCAACTAGAAACTGCTGAAAATACTTGTTCACATGCCAGAGGTATATCGGGTGCTTGAAAGGTTGATCTTTGTCCCAAAAGACTTCCAGTTGAAATGCAAGCTTTGAATTTGCTCTGAGAAACTACAAAACAATAGTATGGACAAACATCTATGTATATTAGCATATTAACTACTGGAATAGTTAGCAGCTGCCAATTTCCTTGCTGTGGTGTTAATTTCTATATTGATACATAGCTAGCTACTTTTTTCTAAGGCAGCTTTAGGAATCATTTCTGTTGTGCACCTTATTATTAAAAGGATTTCATAAAGCCCACCAGAGAGCAAGAGAACCCTATTTATAATTCTATATTTTATGTTCTTCAGACTTAAAAGCCTCTAATTTACTTTCTCCTCCTCAGTGATCTCTGCATTATTTTGTACCCAGAATACCTGTAAGGCTTTGATTGATTATTATTATGTGGTAAGAACTAAGTAATCAATTGCTGGGTTCCATTAAGCATAGAAAATATAAAAATTCATTGCTTTTTTCTTTTTTAAATTTTTGTTTTCAGTGTTATCTTGACTTTTATTTACTTGCAAGTTGTTTTTTTTTCCCCCACTAAGGACAAACAGAAAACTTCTCCTTTCATCTTCAGTCTCTCTGATTTATGATAAATTTAGTTTCCTTCGGCCTGGCATTTGCTTCAGCAGGCAGTCTTCCTTCAAGTACCACCCTGATTGATGTATAATCTTTGATATCTTCCATTAGCCTCCAGGATCACTAAGTTCAAGGCCCTCTTGGAACCTAAGGAGCCCTGCCGAGGAACTGAAGACCTTCAGAGTCCTTGGGGTGATTGACAAGGTAATTCTTCAGCGTCTCTTCAAGAATTCAGTCATAAATCGACTGCATGCTGACATTTTGTCTTTGAAGCTGTGGATCTTAAGGATATGAAACAAAAGGGGAAAATGACTCAAATGCATCTGCACTTTAAAATAACAAAAGTAGAAGAAAAAAAAGGCTTTTATCTAAGCAATTCATGTAAGGTCATGCAAAATGTATTTGAGCTAAAGGATAAGGTACATGTTTGGTGGCATTCAATAGGATGAGGCCTGTTTTTCAAAAATGTAATCATGGTTGCCATTCTGGGGTAAGGACAAGTTGATGTGTTTTCAGTTGAACAATCTGGTGGATACTGGAAATATAGAAAGGTAGAAATTCTTACTTTTGAACTCTTACTTGAAATGGGAACTGGGGACACAGACGACTGTTCTCCTTCCCTGAGAATTCAGAATTGAAATCCCTTGCCAAGACAGAGATTCAGCAATGAAGCCAAGCTTATTTTTGAGTCATGCAAATAATGTCTTCCAAAATCCCAGGACAATACCCGTCTGTAAACAGTAAAGGACCATACGGATTTTTTTGCAAGCCTAATTAAGAGACCAGAAGAATTGTTGGGTTGTTTTGATAATGCTGATTAGTTGCCACCTTACAAATACTTTTAAGATGATGCATTATTCAGCAGTGTGACAGTGGCTAATGCAGACTGTAACGGCTCGTTTCCTTTTTGCTGTGCCAAATCCCTTGTGCCTTTTGATAGTTCCTTATGTAGTCCCTAGTTTGTGCATGAGCTACTGATGCACGGTCAATTTATGCATTTGTAACGTGCATCAAAAACCTGTGGCTCATCCCTTGAGGTCTGTATTTCTTGGTTTCTTTTTCTTGTTGGACTGAACCTAGCTATTGGGACTGGTTTTTGGTTTTCTTTGCCTGTTTTGTTGTAATTGTGTGCATAAGTTGATAACTTCTCCTTAGAGGGCTGTATACATTAGGTATTATGGTTGTTTTTATAGCACACAAGGTTTTCTAAGCTCTGACTCCATATTCATTGTATCTTCTTTCCTCAGTTTTAAGTGCAGAATGTAGCCTGTATTCCACTCTGTATACATATCAGAGAGATGTGTTGGAAAGACCACCTATCTGCAGCACCTATTAGTAGGTGCTAAATTAGTAGCCACTAAATGGATGCAGTGTGCATGGATTTTGTGAATTATTCTGACAGAGTGAGCCTGCAGAAATGTTGGAAATGGATCAAGAAAGACTTCTCAGTATCTCCCTTCTTGTGTAATGCTAATGAACAGCTACTGGAAAAGATGCTTGATCAGAATGAAGCTTTTGCAGTCCTTGGTGGTACCAGATCTCCTTAGCTCTCTCTGAGCAGTTTCAGTAAGCATCCCAGGTGTGAGCTGAACACATCCAGATCTTTAAAGCAGAGCTGGGGAGAGTCAGGGTTCTAATGATGACAAAAATACCAGATTCTCAGAGCTGGAGATGTATGCAAGGAGTAGCAGGCCTGTGCATACAGCTGGAATGCTCCTGTGTAAACAGAATCCTAGGGCTCAGAGTTCATGTTTAATTATTGTGTAGAAACAGAGCTGGATTCTTTCAGGTGTCTTTGTACTCTGCATTCCTTCTTCCAGATTCTCGCCTCACAATCTTGGCCTTATTCTGAGTATGCTGCTTTTTAGCATATATTTCTAAGTGTTTGTAAAGTTGTGAAGCAAATTAAAACCTGCTCTAAGCCCAGAGAATATTTTATTTGGTTTTATAATGCATACACAAAATGCATGTGAATACGAAACAAAAGTGTGTAGATGTATCTGTGGGCTGGAGATGATGCCCCTGCCTTTGGTTTAAAGCACCATCTCCCTTCCTTCCTCACCATCACTGTTTCCCTCCTTTTGTGCTTCCATATGCCCTAAAGCTCTCATCATGGAGAAATGCAATCAGTGTGTAAGTATCCTTGCTGCAGCCAAGTAGATGACATAGCATGCTTGTTCTGAAAATGAATTTTGATTTTCAGGGCCAGCACTGAAGATGCTGTGCTTTTGGGCACAAGGCTGTAACTGATTCAGCACCATGCAGTTTGCCTGAAAATAATCTTCCATTCTAACCCTAGAGGTAGCTGCTTTGGTTTCAGCAGAAAATGGGTGTGTGGGTAGTAGTGAGCCACTGGCATTGTAACTGCTGGTTTGACTAACCCTGTGCAGGACTGGCTTAAACACACCGACTAAAAATGGTGTTGGTTGGTTTGCAGACTTGTTCTAGCACTGCTGAAGCCCAGAGTGGTGTCTGCCTGCTACAGTGCTGCCTCAAGAAAACCAGCTGTTAACCTTCCCTCATTCAAATGCTGAAAGGTTCAGTGCTTTCCCTTAGAGTAATGTCACTCTTTGTTCTTCTTTTGAAGCCTCTTCAAGTGTTTGGAATTGGCTTCATTTTCATGGAGAAAATGCTTGTTGCTACCTGAAACTCTGGGTTTTTCAAACTATTTTAGACTAGGCAGAATGATTAGATATTTAATTTTAGCCTAGTTTACTCCCAATGTGCAATCTTTCTTTCCCTGTCTGCCCTTTCACCTTCCTTGTCACCTCAATAATTTTTGTTGCGTTGACCCTTTTCTGCTAAACCTGATACAATTAGAGATCTTAGCATTATTAAGTTCCTTAAATATTGTGAAAATTCAGGGAAGTATGCCCTTATGTGCTTTGCCTCCCATCCTTCTGCTTTTGCTCTCATGCCAAGGCTGTAGTATAAATCTGAGTATTTTAGTAGACCAAAGTGGACTTGGTTTTGCTTGAGGAAGCCATTCTTTTTTTTTTTCTTGAGTTCTGCTGCTGCTGTGTTTGCTCACTTCATGGTGTCAATAGGTAACAAGGTAGTGTTTGCAGGTATTTTATATGTTTAATATGTAAAGAGCCTGCCTGTGAGTAAGTTCCTGAAAATAGAGGTGTAATCTAATTGTAAAGGTGGCTTTTGTCCTGAAAATGTTGTGGAATGTGAAGTGCTGCTGTTTGGGCAGCAAGGCTCTTATTAATGTTACCAGAGGTACTGTATTGAAAACAAATACCTAAATATTGTAGCTGTTCTTATCACCAACTACAAATGATCAATTATTTTATCATCTCATGTCCTTAAAGTAGAAAACTTCTTTTTTGGAATAGGAAAGAGTTTTGCTTTCAAAATTTGCCTAATTAAAAATCAAGGTTGCAGGTTCTGTGCTGAGTTTCTGCCCTAGGCAAATCTTTCCTTTGAAGCTACAACTGGCCCCTAAAGAAATGACTTTGTTATGGTGCTGCTGGATACCTTCACAATGCTATTTCAAACCCAATTTCTTATTCTTTAGAACCCTCTGTTATTTAGATTCATTCAATTTAAAGATTCATCTTGAAAGCAGAATGCATTAACTAATAACTATGCCTCTGTAACCAGTGGCTGTCTTTTATATCTCTTCTGTCCCCTCCCCTGGTCCCCCATCAAGGCACACTGTCAGTACTGGCACTGGCGGTGTTCAGTTCTTCCACAGCTGTCCATGCATTTGAGCTTGTTGTTCAATACACTGCTTGTTAAGCTTTATTATGAAACCTAATAAAATCACATATTCTCATCAGGGCCTTGTGGTAAAATAATTTTTGGAGTTTCTGAGACAGATAATGGTTTTTAGAAAATGGAAGCAATTCTGTTAATTGAGAATATAGAGGGTTTTTGTGTCTCCCATGCTGTCCTGAGAAGTCCTAACTCTGGTGGCTGTACATTTTGGTGAAGTGATTTTAAAAATATGCAGGAGAACCAAATTAATATTATTAATTATTTATAAAGCGTGATTACTATTTGTGAAAGTGCCAAAAGGCAGAAATACATAGGATATATGTCAACTTCACATGCATAATCTGCAGACCCAGAGTTAAATTCAAACAGGTTTTGGCTAGTTCTAATGAAATTTAATCAGAGGGGTAGGAGGAATAGGCCCTTCTTATGGCAGCATGTGTGTTGCTGTGCATGAATGACAGACATAGCTACCTATGTCCTGTTAGGAACTTAAATATTCAGCCTTTTATTGTGAGGTGAGGTTAAAGACTGTTGCAACTGAGTTGACCGTAGCAGATGTTTTCTCTCCGCGGCTCTCAGGTGCACTCTGTGGAGCATCTTTAGGTCATCTTATGGATTTGAATGAGTGGCTGTGTGTGCCTAAGAGGTGTGGGGGAAAGAGAGCTGGAATGTACATACAAATGGGGCATAATGGAAAATACCAGTGGCAAAAATGTAGAAAATCTGAAACTGAGTAATAGTAGTAACTATTCATACAAATAAACTTTTAAGAGCTGGTTTTATGTTTTGATAACCTTTTAGTTTCTTAAGTGGCTTGCCAAGTCCTACAAAATCAAACCAACTACAGAGTTAATTGTCGAAACTGATTTCTTGGCTCACCACCCTCCTTTCCCTACTGCTGTGGGATTATTCCTAAGCTACTGTCAGGTTTCAAGCCCCAAGTAACAAAACTTGCTCAGCTTTAAAACGTGGTCTCTCTGCCAGCTAGGAAGAGTCCTGTCCCTTCTTCCCTGCCTCGAAACACCTGCCACTTGTTTTCCTGAAGTCTTTCCATTTACACAAATCTGAACATTTCTTAGTGTTTGTTGTTGTAACCCTTAGTTTCTCTCTAGCTTCTTTCCTATTTGTCTCACTGAAAGTTCTTTTGACTTGAGTGAGATTTGGTAGAGTAATGCAAATTTTGCCCTTGCCTTAAGAAAAAGAAGTTACATTGTTGGGCATTCTTCTGCAGGCTGGACTAAATGTCTTCTGGCCTTCAGAAAGAAATAAATTATTGAGATATTTTCTTTTAAGCCAAAATTATTTAAGTTTGTCTTCCTAACTGTTGCTAAGTTGCTTAATACATAATTTGTGCCAGGCAGTTACTCTGGGATGCCAGTGGTATTTCATATTGTAAAATGCTTTCACTAGTAAAACCTGCCAGATATATTTTCTAGGTTAATATTTCATCATTTGTAATTTATTGGCCAGTTTTTAGTTTACTTTAAGAAAATGGACTTTCCTCTCTGTTACCAACAAACTCGAAGTACTGAAAAATTTGAATTTGAATATATGCTGCTTTCTTAGCATTTTCATTATTTAAAGCTGCACCATTTGTCTTATAAGTACACTATTATTCCAAGTCATAGAATATACAGGCTGTAAGTTCCTTAGAATAATGGTTTGAAAGGAGGAATAATTGCAAACTGAAGATAATTCATATTGCACAGGTACAAGGATAAGGAATAATCACATTTTTCATACATATTAGCCAAATGTAATCTCTTTCTATAACGACAGAGGGAGACGAGTGAGAGTCCGGGTGGTGTAATCTGAAAAGTGACAAGAATAAATCTGTGTTAAATAGATCTTTTAATCCTGGTAGCCTTGTGACAGCCGGCGCAGCTGAGGAGAGTAGGAGGAATTGCACCCCTGCTCCTACCCATCAACACAGCCGTGTCCTGAGTGCAGAACCCAGCTGAGCTCCAAGCCCGGCTGAGGTTTTCTCACAGTCCCAAATACTCGTGCCAGGGATCAGGTGGACGACTTGTCTCGTCCCTTGTCATCTGTCACTACAGCATTTTCCAGCTGGTGGGGTAAATACAAGAAAAAAACTCCTAGATGATCATCTGATACATATTCAAGTTTGTAGGACTTTTGCTAGAGTATCTATCCTATGATAAGGGTACATTTGTTCAGCAGATAAGGGCCAGAGTGAAGAGATGGCCCACTGGTGACAATATTTACATGATGTGTTTTCAGTGTAAAGCAGCAATTTTATAACAAAATGCAGCTGGTTTTAAAGTAATCCCTTTGCTGTAGTTTGTCTTGGAAACCTTTCTGCTGTCTGGTACTGCAGTAAGAGATCTTATTCCATTTTCTTCGATCAGGCACGAGCTATTTTTCACTTGTGTTAGTGAACTTAAAGTCACAATTTTGTAAGCAAATGTGTATTTGTTTTGATTAGTGTTAAAAGCTGCTCCAGTAAGTAAAAAGCACAGGTATGTTCTGTGCTATGTCCTGAAAGAACAGAAACTAGGAAAAAAATCAGTACTGAGGTGCTGGGCAGGGGAGAAGGGTGGGGGGAAAAACAATCCCAGAAAAGGAGAGGGAACTGGGGAAGCAAATGTCTGCAGCGTGACCGGATTCGCGCGGTAGTGTTAAAGCCTCCCGCAGGAGAGCAGCGCGGCTCAGAGCAGCCCTTCCTTCTCCCAGTGCTGTCCCCCGTGACCTTGGCTGGGTGCTCGGTGGGGTGACTGCTGGTTCACCATGTTCTTTTTTCCTGGTGACTTGCCTGTTGCCTGCCCCTGGGTCTGTGCTCCCCCTTATGCTGACTTCTGCAGTATTCCTTCAGTCTCTTATCTCAGGGCTTTGATGCATATGTTCTGAAGGTGGCCACCGTGACTTTGGGTGGCAGCAGATGGTAAACCTTCAGGCTGCCACCGGCTATACTGGTGTTAAGTTGGAAACTTAACGTTTGATGAAGAATCAGTAGTGCATATGAAAGAGCTTTTACTGCAGAATTATCTTTTAATTAAAAAAAATTAGCATACCGAAACATTTGCTAATTTCTCTGCATTTAAAGGATCTTAAAATTAACTGTTTTCTTAAAGCTAGACTATGGTTATTTACCAAGCAGGTTTTATTTTATTTTTCTCCAATTAATTGTACCTACTATATTGAATTGGATTGAATTTATTTTCCTCTAAGCTGTTGGGTACACTGTAAATCAAATCTAAGAAGCTAATTTTTTTAAGTAGCTGCTGTCAACATCAGAATTAACTCTTGACTTAGGAAAGGAAAAAAATTCACAAGTAAGAAATCCTATTTGGCATCATGGAGGGGTATTGCAGTCTGCACTTTACTGAGATACTGTCAAGCGGTGCTGCTGCGTTCACTTGTTTTTGGGATGTTCCTGAGAGCTCCAGTGCTTGTACAAAATTAAGAGTCTCCATGTTGCTGAAGACACTTATTTACATTAGATATTTATTTGTGGTAATTGCTATTTGCGTGTCAGTGTTTCTGGCCGCGTTGAGGTTGTCATCAGTGCAAAAAAAAATAGAGAGAGAATGAGTAAGCAACAGAGCCATAAGAGCCAGCATGATATGTGGACCTTGACTCTGTTCATCTATTAGTATTACAAATAGGATTTTGCCTTGTCTCCTTTTGTGTCACAGTCTAGTTGCTCAGTGCCCAGGAGTGCCCTGCTGTGCCTTCTTCTCCTTCCTCTCTGAGACAGGATGCTGAATGTTACAGCCAACAGTTCATTTTTAGGAGAAGTTAAATACTACAGCTTGGTGAAAGAGGTTCTATCAATTCATGTGAGATAGAAGCAGCCTAGGCTAATGCCAGTGTCTCTGTGTGATCTGCTCTGGAGAATAGCAGAGTTCTGTCATAGGGAATGCTCTGCGGAATCCTGTTTGGTCCTGTCGTGTCTTTAGGGTGAGGACTTGTCACTTTGCATTTTAAAAAGGAATCTTGGAATTACAAAAACACTTTTGCCTCGGGAGAGAAGTGTGAAGGAATGCAAACAGGAGACTTGGTGCACTGCTGTCTACAAGTTGGCTGTAAAGCATGAGGTGAGGAGAGTAAGTTGGCACCTGGGTCAGTTGTGCCCTTCTGCAGCAGTGTTGTAATGCATCCAAGAGCTGCTGACCTTTCTCTGCTCTGGGTGAGGGATAAAAAGTCAAGCAAATTTACTTGTGACCCTCTCTTTCCTGGACTTATCCCTTCCTGAAATAGCTTTCTGATAGTGACTTACCCATTCATGTTGTCCTTTAATTATTTGGGAGAATCTGGTTAAACCACATCTTTGTAATAATGCATGCAGGCTTCTTTCTCTTGAAAAAAGTTTTTGATTTGGTGGGCCCACATAAAGTCTGCAGTCTGTCAGGGCCAAATGGACCATCACTACATGAATTTCTGAAGTTACTTCCAAGGCTCTTCCTGGGCTTCTTGGAGTATCTTTTGAAGTAAACAGCCTTGCCAAAGTTTGGTACTGAATCAACAAAGATATAATTGTCCCTAAAATGAAGTGGAGCTGTAAATGAGGCGTTAGTCACTCCGGGAAGGTACTATGCTTGATGGGAAGCAAAAAGAAAGGAGCTGGTCAGTTGGACTGGGTAGTCCGTGTTGGTAGTTAGCCTCAAAGGCACAGGGATATTAGTTGTTGTTATTGCAGGTATAAAACTGTAGCTGCTGCTTTCATGTTGATGCTGCAGTATAACAGCAGATGAAGTTACCCTACAGGGACCCGCTGCCTGCTTTATTGGCGTTAGTGGTCGTGGTTTTGTACCTCAACTTATGGGGAGAGGGCTCAGTAATCTCTTCTGTTGCACCATATGCTAATACAGTGCTGATAAGCAAGTGTGAAAAATGAAAGGGAGGAATACATTAATTGTATTTGTGCAATAAGGTATGCTATCAAAGGTAATTATTTCATGACAGTTTTAGTTATAGCAGTTGTTTTATCATGGAATAAAAGATGGCTTTAGGAGCCTTTTATTGGAAAGACAATTGTATCAAATTAGTACCAAATTAGATTTTTGTCTTTATAAAGGTGAGCAAACCCATGAGCAGTTTTTAAATTGGTGTCTTCTACTCTACAAATGAACAAATCCTGTTTGAGGGTTAAAGAAGCTATTATTCTGTCCTTTATGCTGACAGCTTCATTACTGATTGGCCTACTGTTGGTATTAAAAAAATGTTTGGCTCCTTATGATCTTTGTGCATGCAACTATAATATTAATACAGACCACGGAACTGTTCATTAAGAAATGACTTTAAATGAGGTTGATGCTTGTAAATCTGGAGAGATACAGATGTTAAATGCTGCCGTTCCTTTTCATATACAGCTGTATGGCTAATAATTTCCAAGTGGCTAAAGCTCTTGTTAGCAAGGGTGCTGGTGTGTTAAGAATGGCCCTATAAATAACTTTAAGAACTGAAGTTGAAGGTGCTTCTTTTAAAGACTATTGTTAACTAAACATTATTGCCAAACAGATGGAAAGCATTCACCAGCCTGATGTTTTTAGGTCTAATTATATTATCGCCAGTCCTGTACGGCTCAGTTGAAGAGGTGTATCCAGAGGCCAATTTATAATCATTTAGCCAACACCTGTTTGGGAGATATTGACAGTCAAAGGGCACATTTAAAAAAAAATATCACATATGTTCTCGTATTTATTGCCTCAATGTGAACAGTGTCTAGTTGCAAACAAACTTAGGAGAAGAGGAAGGAGAGTGATTGTAAACACAAAGATGTTTCCAAACCGTTTTTATCTTCTTTTGGCACCTCTTGTAAAGTGGCTTTTATTTTTCACTTGTTCTGTTGATTTTCTTTGGTTGGTTGGTGTGGTTTTGGGTTTTTCTTTAATTTTAATTTTACACCTTTTGGTTAAGCAAGGATAACAAAACCAGTTTTACAGTTGTTATTTACTGAGTTGGTTCCCACTGTTTCTGGAAGCCCTGTGTAGGAGGCCTAGAAAGTTGTTTGGCAAACTCAATAGTCTGGGAATATTTTCCTTTACTTACCATGCCCTTGACATGGAAACTGTGTGTCATTCCTTTGTCAAAAAAATCTCAGTAGCACCAACTTCTGTTGATTTTTTTCCCCCCAAAGATACAGAAAAGCTTTTAAAATTGTCTGCAACCCTAGTAAAAGAGGAGGTCTTTAAAATGAGGAAGAGTCTGTGACTTCATTTATTTTGGTGATACGTGAGAAAGAAATGATTAGAAAAGACTTCAGTTCTCCTTCTCATGTTTGAGATGCAATGGGGAGAGAAGTAGGTTTTGAATGCTGCCATCCAGAGACAGCAGAGCATGGCTGCATTGCTGCCCCTCACTGCTGGGAGCTAAGGGGGGCTGTGTGGTGTTCTCCTTCTGCCATCTGATGAAGCCCCGTTGCTCCTGACGTGTCATTCCTCTGCAAGAAGTCTTTTTGGGTGCAGGCTGACTTGATCTTCACTGCACCTTGTCTGTTCACTTGGAGTTGCTGCATCTTGTCTGTTAAACCCAGTGTTAGGTAACCCCAGTGCCGGCATGGGAAAGAAGCCCTTTAGGAGTTTGATTTTGCAGCCTAAATATTTTGGTATAACTGTATGTGAGTATTTATACTGGAAGCTTACAATGTCTGCTGTAAATAAACAATGAGGGAACACTCTTATTCCTAGAGGAGGGTTGAGCTTGTGCTTGTGCTGCTCGTGTGGCTGTCTTGCAGCTGGTGCTTTTCAAGCACATCTGTGTTCTTGGGGTTTGAAAACACTTAATTCCTGAGCAGGCTGACTTGAAGGCGGAGGGTTCCAGCTTTCTGAAGATGCAGTTTCCTAAATGTATATACACATGTATCCTTTTGTTTGTTTTGTTTTCAACACATAAACAAATGGAGCTTGCTAAGAGTGTAGGTGCTATTTAGTGCTTCTCTCACTGATGTGTTTAAAGTGCTTTCAGTACAGGTGATGCAGTGATAACAGAGATGCTCTTTGCAGCTGTAGGAGTTCTCTCTGCAGCAAGCCCATGCACACTTTTCTTTCTACATAAATCCTCTTTTTTTTGTTGTTGTTACCCTAATTTTAGAGATCTATATCCTCAGTAATTTCTTTGCTAAAAAAAAGAGACTGGTTGTCAAGTCTGTATGCTGCAGGGGTTTAATTTTTAAATTGATTATATCACTTTCTTTGTAAGAGTATTCAACATTAGCTTTAAGAACTATGTTTTGTTAGCTTACTCGTGTGAATCTTAAATAAATTCTGATTACTTTTTGCTTAGGTTTTGCTTGTAATGGACACTAGAACACAGCAGACTTTTATACTGAAGGTGAGTAAAATCTTTTGTTATTTGTTAAATAATATTTTATTATATGGCCTCCTAAATTATACCACCACACAAAGATCAATTTGTATGTAATTTATAGAGGTATCTCTGCAATATATTTTTATTATGGTAATACATATTAAGTGCCCTGGAATTCTTGTTGTCAGTGTTTGGTTGAATTCTTTTCCTTTCTCTCTAACATTCTAGTGCTCAGATGTGCTGGTTTAGTCACCTGAGATGCCTCTGGTTGTTGAGGCCAACACCTTTGCAGGCTTTGGTAAAGAATCATACATTTAATGGGCTGCTTAAAACATCTATAAAGCCCTGGTGGCTCAGGACTTCTGACAAAGGTGAAAATTTTCCTTAATCCAAGCACATCCACTGCACTTTGTGTTTGGTTTTCTTCAGCTGAGGAATATCCTGCTGGCCAAAGTGGGTTCTGTGTGAAATGTACAACTGGCCTTCTTCAAATTTGTTTCCTTATGTTTTACATCAACAGTCTGAGATAACTGAGTTTAATGTTACTAACCCATTAAATTTCTGAACAGCTATTTGGTCAGAATAAAATTTTTTGCATTACTCTTCTATGTTTCAGAAAGTGTTCAGATCAAGACCCCAGTGTGCTCAGAGCATCTGTGATGCTGAGAATTGTTTTAGTTATGAGTATTGTTTTTGTGGCCATTTACTTCAGGCTCTCCTTGACATGAATTCCACTGCTAATGGCAGGAAGGATGGAAAAAAAGCTGTCCCAAACGTGAAGCTTTAATTACTTAACATTTTGTGGCTTTGCTTCAGATCTGGCTTACAACCCACCTTAACTTTGTGCATCAGCCTTTGAAATTGTATGTGCAGGAGACAGGAAACCTGTTTGTTTCTCATAAAGGTTCATTTGTGAATATTGCATATTAGAACCTCACATTATCTACTGGCAGATAGGGTAACATTGAATTTCCCATGGAACTGCCTATGTTTATCAATATTGTAATAGGTCACACTATTGACATAATTTTTTTTCTCTTTCTCTCTCCCCTCCCTTCCACCCTCCCACATCAATTTTTTCACTTCTGGCAACTTCATCCCTGCACTACCTCCCAAAAATCATTGCCTCTCAAGGAGACTAATCCTTTCCTTTCCTTTTTATTGAGGTGGTTGCTGTCTTTAGTAAAGTAAAATGGAAATGTGAGGATTACCTGGGAGGCTAAGGCATTCTTTTGTCTTTAAGACATGAATTGAATTTTTTTAATAGTGTCTTTTGGTCACACGCAAAAATAAAATTTTAAAAAAAGGTCACAGGGAAATAACTGAGTGTCATCCTGATGACTTAGTTTGAGAGAGATTCTAATAAAAACATTGACCCATGTAATTGATTTTAATGGCAGCTTTGTGCCATCTTCTGTTCTCTGGAAACGCGCCAGATGCCATCAGCACAGCCTCGGGGGACCGAGGGGCATAGAGCAGCAGATGAGTGGTTTCTCTGAAGCCCAGAGTAACTCGGATAGATTAGTTTGGTTGATAAACACAGAGCACAGCAGGCTCCAAAGGCAACTGAGGGTACAACTGACCTTTTTGTTCTCTGTCAGGGTCTAAGGAAAAGTAGTGAGTGCAGCAGGAGCAGAACGACCATCATCCCCCGCTGCGTGCCCAACATGGTGTGTCTGCACAAGTACATCATCTCCGAGGAGTCTGTCTTCCTCGTGCTGCAGCACGCAGAAGGTTTGTCTCTCCTTTCAGCATATTGTTGAAAAGAGTCAAAGGCTTTCAGTTTTAATCAATGGTGCACTTCGTTGTCAAATTAATCTCTCATATATCCAGTTAAAATATTTTTAGTGTGCCAGAGATATGGGGTAAGACACCCCACTCCATTCCTCTGTCCCTCCCCCTTTCCCCCTCTCATTCTGTGGTGGATCTGATTCCTGCTTCAAATGGCCTCAAATCCTGATGGGTTACTTGAATTGTAGCAGTATTGAAAGCTTCCAACTGTTTATTTTCTACAGGAGAGGGAGTGCTTTGACTGCAACAACTATCTGCATTATTTACAGTTTTCTCTCAGAGATAAAATCTTTGGCTACTTCCGTAAACTTTGACTAGTAAATCTTGCTAGCATCTTCTAGTTAAAATGACAAGTATTTGCACAAGAGTTTAATAGCTCTGCTAAAAACCATTAACATTTTCCTGTTGGTTAATATTGCACTAATCTGGATTTTTAAGAAAATAGCTAGTGGCATCACACAGGAGTTCAAAGCAGAACCACAGAGTTGTGCCTTCAAACTATTTATAAAATTCCTGTTAAATGTACAGGGAACAGGTGGCACAAAATAATTACATTTTGATTTTTTTGTCTAACACCTGGATTTAAATATTCCCTAAATGTAATTACCCATATTTGTTTAGAATGAGTGCAGAATATAAATTTTGGGATTGCTAATAGTTCTTTTTTTTAGGAAATGTTAATAACTCAGAATGGATGATGTTAAGAAACTAAGCTGACTGATAGAGAAGATAATTTTATTACATTGAATATTATTTCTTTGTTTCCCTAATAACTTAGACTTTGGCTTTTTCATGAACCATTTGTCATATGAGGCCAGTTAAAGTTAGCTTTGCAACAGGAATGAATGTTTCTGCAATGTGTGGCTTGGTTTTGCCATGAGCACTGATGCAAGAAGAAAAGCCTCACATTACAGTAGTGCCTAATGGTGATCTTGGGAGTTTACAGTGCTGCTCTGTACAGTGCAGCACTTTTTCTTGAGGTGTGTATATAATGATACACAAGATAATTGGGAGATTCTCACCTGAGCTGCAATCTCCACATAAGCTGTTATATTTTGTTCAGAGAAAAAGCATTTTTAAAAACCCACAATCAAAGAAACCCCAAACCAAACAAAAAACCCACCCACAACCCTTGTGAGATACCATCTGCCCTTAAGGCTAGCATAATTACATAATTGAAAAAACTCTTCCTAGTATTTCTGCAGTTTCTGAAGTCCTACAGTTTTGCTCTTCTCTTTAGGAAGAATGTTCTTCCTTGAGACAAATAGAAAAGTGAGTGGAGTAGTAGTGGAATTTCGTGGGAGGAGTGGTCAGATGTAAGAACAAAAACTTTAAGGAAGGCCTAATGTGAGCAGTTGACAATCTTCTGGAATTGTTAATTTTATTGTGATAACAGTAACTAAAATAGAGACATTGCATGATCACAGCTCTTTCATTTCCATGAACCCACTGTCTGGGCTCAGAACACGTAAAGGGAGAGGAAGAGTGATATATTCTGCTGTGAAGAGGGGTAGCTGGGGTACACACTGATGAGTAAATTGCCTGAGAATGTATTCAGTATTGCAGGTGCAGGGCCTGATCTCAAATCCCAAACTGGGGCAATAGCCACTGCACCTCACCCTGCTCTGAGACTGATGCTGGAAAGTGATTTAGGAGAAAGGCTTCTAACTCTGTATGAATAAAGGATAAATAAAAATAGGGCTAAAGTTATGCTGCACTATATGCAGACTAGTCTTGGTCACCCCACAGATCAGTCTTATGTTAGTAGCTTTCTTTAAATTACAAGGATAATAATACCCGGAATCCCTACAGACAAACCTATCTTAAAATTTTGTCCATCTCAGACTAGATATGAATAGAGAAGGTGCTTGTAGTTGATGTTGGGAAAGGATAAAATTTCTAAGACAGTACTTTTTAAGTAATAGTCTCATGAAATTTTATTTCATGACTTATGAATGCTCTAAATATTTATACTCCAAGTAATTCTATTTCAATAAGAAAGAAGATTGTGCCAGTTGAATTTCTAAGTGGTGCTGATTTATGATGTTAGGTATGTTAGCTACACCATTGTGAGTTTGAAGGGTAAAATATTAATTTAAATGGGCAGTGGCTCGTATTGTAGCAAATTCAGAGGTTTTAAATGTTATGAATAGAAAATATATGTTTACTAAGCTGTTCACTGTTTCCTGTTCATAGTAGATTTTAACTGCATTATTAAGTGCAGCACTATTGGGTTTCATATGGAATTCTGCAAGATTGACCACAGGCTCAGGAAGAAGACTTTGGTTGGTTTGTTGGTTGTTTTGGTACATCGTGATGGTGTTACATGCCTAGAATTGCTGAGTGAGGTCTTGGATTCTCTTAGAGCTTTTTCTCCTGGCCACAGTGAGACGCTTCAAGGATGCATCAGAAGCACAAAAGTCCATAAAGTTATCTTGTAGCTTTGTTGGAAAGCACTTGCCAAGTTTTAGTGTGGGAGAGAGCCAATCTGATGTTAATAAGGCCTCGCTTCTTCCTGGCACTACTAACTACAGAAATTCTAGAAACAGATGCTTCAAAAATAGTCTGGGGGGCTTCCATGGGACATCAAAGTTTAAGTGGCTGTTAGAAGCTGTCAAATCTCTATAAGCATAAACAAGCTGGAGTTCCTATCAATCTGGAGAGCACTCAAGAAACTTCCTGCTGAAGAGGCTTGCTGCACGCAGCAGTGATAGACAACACCACAGTAGCGCTCTGGCTTGCAAAGCTGGGGATTTGTTGTTAGGAGAGGAGATAATGCTAGCTGTAAATATTTGACAGCAATCAGAAAATGTAGGGAAGGTGATACGCTCCTTGGCAAGTGACTTTTCCAGGAGGCTGCTTTGGAGTTGTAGCTTTTGCTCCAAGTGCATTGGGAAGTGGGAGCTTTGCCTAAACTAGCAAACTTTGCAGCAGAGATTCACCGGCAGCACTGGAAATCCAGGACTGCAGATAGAGGACTCTGGTGCTTGTAACTACTGTCATGTTAGAGATTAGGCAGGAGGTCAGCTCCCGTTCACGTGGAGCTGCAGCTCCACTGCGGCTGCCGTCGGGATGCTGTGGAATATTGTTCTTGTACCACGGCAGTGCCTGTGTGTCTGCTTTGCTTTTGGCCTAGGAACTGTGCAAGACTCATTTTTTGTAGCCATTGCATTAACATGGTGAAGTTTACCAGTAGGCATATCTCTGTTCAAAAGGAGAACAGTGATTCTTTGAAAACCATGAAGTTGTTCCTTTTCCAGCAAGGAAGGCTGTTAATTCTCATGAGGTGCATAGTTTAGGATTGGAAGTCCTGGCCCTACACAAATCCTTTTATACAGTGATGTAGAGAATTGGGCCCAGTTTTGGAGAATAATTCAAACATATGTCTTTCAGTACTCTGTTTTTCTTCCCTATCACATTACAGTTATTTGGAAGCCTGAGTTGTTCACTTTGACTTTGTTTGGGATTTCCTAAATACAGTGAGTGCTGCATTCTTAGCTGCATTCCAGTTCTGTGAGAATTGCAGTACTTCATCCTTGGGAATAATCTCACAGGCCAAGCTAGCAAAAGCTACTGATTTATTTTGGAATATGTCTACTTAGTCAGCCAGTCTTTCAGGATGTGAAGCTGAAATGGGAAGTGTCTGAGCACTGGGTGAGGAAAAATCCAACTGGTCATGAATTTTTCTTGTCAGCTGGAACAAAAATATGTTTAGGAGACTAAATTTGCTGATCTGTTAGGTTTCATTTTATCCTGTCATATATACTGTATAGTCTCTGTATTTTCTTTTTGGTATTCTTGCATCAAGTGCTATTAATAAAAAAGCTGCAGAAATGTTTGGAAGAATATGAAAGATTCCTAGTCAGCTTCATCACTTGGTCACTTTATGCTGAATTTCCTGTTGATTATTTTGGACACTGACTTTTTAGATTCTGCCTCTAGAAGCAGAGGTATAAGCTCCAGAATACTGGAAATGTGGTTAAGTATGGCACTGCTAATAAGAAATTTTTCATTGAATAACTGCAGAAGAATGTGCAACTTGATGATTTTCATGTGCTTATAAAACCAGAAAGATTGAACTAGGCTGGCTGTAGAATCAGTTCATGGTAGAAAAAAACAAAATAAATAGTTACGTTAATAATATAGTTCTGAAATTTTATTAAACACTAATAAACTTTAGCTTAATACTGTAGCTTTTATAGTTATTTAGTCTGTTGGACTATTTGACAGTGACTGAAGCTTACTTATTTGGATTGATTTCTGTAATTTTAGTTTTTATAGATTCCTGATACTATATTAGCATGGCTTGCTAATGGGTTTTCTTGATCTTACACAACACATGGGGAGAGGGGGAAAGATTATTAGTATGTCATTCATAAAGGCATAATTACATACGCAGATACAAATATCACTTTTGTTTGACCCTGGATTGAATGTTTTCAAAAAGGAATAAAATTGTTGTTTTTCACTATAGAATGCAATTATTGCATGACATTTATTTACGTATTTCCACTTGACCAGGAGGCCAGTCTTGAAATATTTGTATGTTAACATATTTGGACATAATTTTTGTTTTGTTTTGTTTACTTGTGTTTAACTCTTAAGTTGAAGTTGCAGTAAGTAGTCATTTTCAGTGTGGTTTTTAAATACAAGTCATTAATAATGAACAACTTCTTTTTGAAAACCTAAGATAATAGATTTGCAAAAACAAATGAGTTGTTGCAGTTCTCTCTGTTTTCACAAGTGGACAGTGGTGAATTCCTGAACACTTTAAGAATAAAAGAGATTTCTTTTTTTTGTCTTTTGCAACTTTTATGTTTACTGAACCTCTCAAATCTGCCAGGGTTTTTTCTGTGGATTTTTGAACTATCGATGCAAACATGTCTCTTTTTCCTTCCTTAATCTTTCTTGGGTGTCCCTTCTTAAGGTGCAGTAAACCAAGTAGAAGCCCAAACCTAGTGGAGGCTAGATGAAATCTTGCATGAAGTGAGGTGGAGGGAGAAGAAGACAGGAGTTGTCCTGAGAGCAGCTTGACTTGTCAATAGGTGAAAAACTTAAGTTGTGCAAGGATAATTCTTGCATTTTTCATATTTCTGGGCAGCCCAACCCTTAGTGTAGGGGGGCAAAACATTTGGGTCAGTGAGAGCTGTTCAGGTGTCACGTGTAAAAGCACACCTGGTGCTCAGTAATGACACAGGAAAAAAAGATGTGACAAAAGAGCACAGGAAGAAGGGTTTGAGCTTTCTGCCTCCCTGGGTCAAAGCTCAAGGCAGGCCTCTTTTAAAAAGACATTTTCTTACAGCTTTTTTCGGAGGTGAGAACTCACTGATGGTGCTCATACTTGCATTAAAGCCATGCCTGGAGGCTGAGGTGGTGTTGTGCCAGGCACTTCCCAAAGCTCCAAAAATCTTACGTTGAGTCTTCGCGGGTCGTGGTCTGTGAACATGCTTTGACACCTGAGGTTTGTGTTTCCATAAGAAATTTGTGAAGCACAAGTAATAAACACTAGTAATATGTAGATGAAAGTATTTAGCTTCTACTAATTAATCTTAATGCAGGTGGGATGGGGAGACAATATAATTTTTTTTATTAAATAATGTGTTTTATTAAATGCAGTAAGAGTGTGGTTCTCAAATTAGATTTTATTGTTTGGTATGAAATGGACCTGAATGAATCCTAGTTAATAAACTGGGCAAAGTTATTTTATTATAGTACTAGAAGTAATTTAATTGAAATTTTAAAGGAAATTAATTGTTATGGGTAAAAGTGTGAAAAAGAGGATAAACTCTTTAACACGTATGTAAAAATTATGTATGTTCTTGTTCTCTTTCTCATTCTCTTTCCTGTTTTTTTATCTCCCTGCCATTTTCTAGTAAAAATCTGAATGAATGTAGAAGTATAACATTAGAAATGAACTACTGGCGATTATGGGATGGACAACTTTTGTTTTCACCAAACCAGCTGAAGACCAGTAATCCTGAAGTGCTGTGCAAGCTGCAGGGCTCAGAGGGCAGGGTGCCTTTGCCCTGCTGTGTGACGTGTTGTGTTTAAAGCAAGTGGCCTTGCCTGAAGAGGCTGCACGGGCTCCCTGCTTCTCACAGGGGTGAAATCCTGCTTGTGAGGCAGCTATGGCAGGGCCAGGGCCCTTGGTGTCACCAGCAGATGTCCTGAGGTCACTTGTGCCAGGCAGGCTCAGAGTCGGTCGCTGTCCTGCCCTGCTGGGCTGCTGCTCTGCTGTGAGGGACTCAGGGGCTGTGCCTTGCTGCTGTGGCAGGGCACACTTTGGGGTGCATATTTTGAATGCACCTCTGGGTAAGAATTTAAAATGCTTATGTTTACAGTGGTCAGTATAGCAGTTCTTGTTCCTTTCTCTGTGAGCATTGCTTCCCTTTGCTCCTCTTGGTTTACCTGGCATCCTTTCTCATCACATTCTAGAAGGTGGCAAGGGTGTTCCTGACCTGGTGCTAACTCTGTTTGTACTTATGGCAGAAGTCATGTGGATTAGCAGACCTAAATTTTCATTTTTACCATTGGACTCAAGCTGTTAGAATTCCCCCTTAGTGTTTTTAATATACTTTCTTTCACCACAACCAGTGAGATATTTTTTTTCCCCTTGAAAAACAAGTCTTATCTTAGCCAGGGGGATGGAGGGCAGGAAAACTTCACATTATATTATTCAAATTAATTTTTTAAAGTGTCAAGGTTTTTCTGTCTTTGATGAAATACCTGGGAATATAGAAAATCTGTTCCTAGGCAATGATAAATAGTTTCTTCTTTTACTGTACTTTTTAAAGGAATTTTGCCTGATAAAGAGAGTGCTAAAAAAACCCCAAACTATTAAAGAATGTATTTTGGAAAAACATAAAACTCTGTTTTATCCAAATAGGTAACAAAAACCCAACAAAAAAACCACCAAATTTGCAGATGCCCAGTGGGATGGATACTTATTTTTTTCTTTTACAAAGATTTTGTTCAAACTCCTGCCTTTTCCAGAATTTCTGTACAGCCTTTTAAGTTGGAATGTCTTGATATTGCATTTCTCCCTAAGTTATCAAAGGAGACTTTCTAGCTTTAAGCCAAATTCTTTGGCACATATGAGAGGTACAGTAACTTCCTGATTTATTTTGCTAAAATTACGTTTTGAAATCCGCGAGCTTTCTTAATATGTGCAGCATTTGGAAACATGAAGAGTCCTGGTTTGTATTTTTTAAATGTAATTTATTTTTGGAGATAAAACTTTCTTAGATGCTATGAAGGAGCTGTTTGCCTGTGTAACTTAAAGTATTGATAAATCCTTGTATGGTGCAGCAAAGCATAAAAAGCTTTTTATGAATTCTAAAGTTAATGGAAGAAATATATCAATATTTAACTAAAAACCCCAACTTCTTCAAAGACAGACACAGACCCTTAAAATATCCTGCTAATATGATAATTTCTCTTACTGAACTTGCTGTTTAGTTTTCAGTCCATTTCCACTAATGTTGCTGATGAGTTTAGAGCTGTGATAAAAAATTGTTCAGTGTAGGCAGAAGTGGTGATGGGCACTAAACAATTTGATCTTCCCTAGTTTTTGCTTCTTTTGGGGCAGCAGGTGGAGAGTAGTGACCACTTTGCAACTTGATGCACACTCTGAAATGAGACTTTACTGAAGTTTAAAAACAAAAAAGTGGCAGCTTAATCTCAGATGCAGCTCTTTAAATATTTATGTAATAATACAAATCTACGTGAAAAGCAAGTTGTGGTCCCTGTAATTATTTCCTGCTGGGGTAGCGGATCCAAATAACTCTGTAGACATAAGGGTATAGTGACAGTGAGGATATTTTCCTGTTTCATTAAAAAAAACCCCTATTTTGAGTGAAATTAAGAGATCCCCTCCCTTTTTTCTTTTTTTTTTTTTTCAGGAGGGAAACTGTGGTCTTATGTCAGTAAGTTCTTAAACAGAAGTCCTGAAGAGAGCTTTGAAATTCCTGAATCCAGAACATCCAGTTCAACTAAAATTTACCTGGAGCAGCCAACACCTAGTTCTAAAGAAACTGGTAGCAGCACTGATTCCAGAGAAAGCTATGGGGAGAGCATGCTGAAGGTGGTCCCACTGAGGAGCAGCCTGACACCAAGCTCTCAGGATGACAGCAGCAACCAGGAAGATGGTCAGGAGAGTTCCAAGTGGATGGACTCGGCATCCAGCTCAGAAGAAGAGTGCACCACTAGTTATTTAACATTGTGCAATGAATATGGGCAGGAAAAAATTGACTCTGGCTCCCTAAATGAGGAACCAGTGGCTAAAGCAGAGAGTGAAGGGCTGCATACCAAAGAGAAGAGTTCCTTGCAGAAGGGCAGTGTTGTTGGCAGTGACAGCTTCACCTCCCAGGTTGCACCTCAGGAACGAAAGCTGTTCATCGATGATGCCGAGTCAGAAATAGCCAGCCCTACTAGGATATTGGACTCGTTAACTAGATCCAAGAACAGCCCCATGGAGCTCTTCAGGATAGACAGCAAAGATAGCACTAGTGAGCTCCTGGGGCTTGAGTTTGGAGAAAAATTATATAACCTGAAGTCAGAGCCTTTAAAGCCATTGTTTTCTGTCCCAGATCATGACAGAAGCTTGGATTCTCTGGAGAGCAAAATGGGTGTGAAAGCTCATGACACCGTGAGCAGGGGTTCAAATGACTCTGTGCCAGTTATCTCCTTTAAGGATGCTGCTTTTGATGATGTGAATAGCATTGATGAAGGAAGGCCTGATCTCCTAATAAACTTACCAGGCGTGTCTGATGAAACAGAGGAGCCAGCCATGTCAAGGCCAGCAAAGTTTACAAAATCTGACAGGGACATGTCAGAAGTGAAGTTGTTAGAAACACCTGATGTCTTGCAATTAAATAATTCTGCAGAGCCATGCAAGGCATTTGATCAAGAGCCAAATCATGTGGCACCAGAAGTGGGTGATCCTGCCCACAAGGAAGCAAATGAGCAAAGCAGTGTCACTCAGGAAGCTCTTGGGACCCTCTTTACATCTGACCAAGAGGCAGGTGCTTCAGAAGACGGGGCTCTGTTCCGAGAGCTTGAGGCCTGCTCCTTAAACATGACGAGCAAAGAAGAAAGTTCCTGTGTTTCCAGCCCCCTCTCAGGTGCTCAAGAGGTTAGCTTGGACGCAGATGTGCTAAGGAAGGAAGGAGTGTTGCTGTTTTCCAGTGAAACTGAAGACAGCGGGAAGGACGAGACAGACTTGGCTATGTCACCAGCAGCTGAAAGTAAAAAGACTGCACCAAAGAAGGAAGACAAAATAGCAGGAGCGGGGCAGAAGGAAATACATCAAATTTTTCAGGACCTCGACGAAAGATTAGCGCTAACCTCCAGGTTTAATATCCCAGAGGATTGCATTCAAAGATGGGCAGCTGAAATGGTGGTAGCCCTTGATGCTTTACATAGAGAAGGAATTGTGTGCCGCGATTTGAACCCAAACAACATCTTATTGAATGATAGAGGTCAGGAACTTTTGCAAATGCATTTCTTTTTATTCGCTGTTGCTTCCAATTAACTGAGTAGGCGTTTTATCTTGTAATTAGTATCTTCATTTCCTGTCTAGAGCTTCATTATCAGTGCAGCAAATTCACCCCCAGTAATAGCTTCTAGTACTTAATGATGCCATTATTCTTAATGATACTGTTTTTAGCTACAAAAGGAGTAATTACAGTTCACTTCTGCAGAAAATGGAAGGGAAAAATGTTTTGATTTCTCCTGTCGTTTTGTTTTTAGGACACATTCAGCTAACGTATTTTAGCAGGTGGAGGGAGGTTGAAGATTCCTGTGACAACGATGCCATAGAGAGAATGTACTGTGCCCCAGGTTAGAGCAATCACCTACCATGTTTCACTTGGAAAGTAGATTAGCAGCTTTCATTTTCTCATGTAGTCTCTGTAGCATACAGCTTGAGATCATGCAATATCTGAGTTTTCTTTGCTTCTTTTCCTTCATGTCTTAAAAAGCTACAGAGCTCATAACTGCTTTATTGTTGAACTGTGGTGGTGTTTGTTATGTTTGTCATTTCCATAACGTGTAACTGTACTGAATGTCTTGTTTAAGCAAGTTAGGAATGTTCTGTTTTCTTCCAGTTATTTCTTGTGTGTGAGTACATCTTGGTAAATGGAAAGAGCAAATGAGGCTGAAAAGGTGGCACTAAGACCCTTAAAAATACAAAAATTTATACATGCAAAGGACATGGGTGGTGGGGGGAGGACCACAGAGGTTTGAAAAATACAACCCTAATAGGCTCAGAGATACCTCTGACATTTTTGATGAGCTACAGTGGGCTTTGAAATAGTTTAGAGAGCTCTTTCCTTAGAACCGCTTTCATCAATCATGAGAGTGATAAAATCAATATCTCTTGGGTTTTTATAGCAAGGATGGCACTTGAAACTGAGCCCTCCCTCTTTTCCTTTTTCCAATTTATTTTCTGCTAATATAGTGATCTCTGATTTTTGGCAGTGACCAGAAATCAGGTGTTTCACGTACAGCTTCATATTTTAAAAATTTCATGGTTAACTTATAAAAACTACGTTTAGAGTTGAAATTACTGTGTTTTTATTCCAACTTTGAAATGTCAGCATAACTTTCTGCTGAGTGCATGGTCTGGCCAGGCATTGCAACTTGGCATGCAGGTAGTCCTCAAGCTCAAAGTCTGCAAATGTGCTTAGAAAAATTTAGAATAAGAGCTACCAGCCATGGAAGTTCTGAATTTAGTGTGGCATCAGGTATTTCTTCTATGTTTTTGTTCTGCAAGTGAAATGCAGCAAGGAACTGCCTCTGTGAATAAAGGCGGTAGAGTCCCAACAAACTTTGAATGTCAGCTTCTTGAAATAAATAAAAAATAAAATCTTTTCTACACAAGTCAAAAGGGCAGGTATTACAGAAAATAATTCTTTTCACCTATCAAAGAAAATCCGACACCTTCATTCTACCCTCACACCACTTTTATTCAAGAACAAGATAATTGGGGAATCCCAGCAATTACTGTGTTTGTTAAATAGATGGTTGTCCTGGTTGCCAACATGTGTGACAACCTGTTAGAGAGAGGTGTTTTCCTGCCTCCCTAATGCAGCCTCGAACAAAGCGCTCCCCAGTTGAGTTCTAGCAAAGATGGAAGTGCAGCCTTTTCCCACCCTGTCATCATTAATGAGCTGTGAAAGTCAAAGCTTAATTTTTCTGTACTTTAATGAGGATCCAAAGAGAGGCTTTTTTTGCCCCCTAAGCCCCAACCAGCCAACTCCTGCAGTAATTAAGTGTTTAGGGAGCAGTTGAAATAATATTTAGAAGTCCCCAAATGCAAGAATAAAGTTTTCCACACCGTCATTATTTCCACCTCACAACACAGGTGTGGTACCCATCCAGGGGTTTTTTTGCTGAAGTTGCCCTCCCCTCTCTGCCCTCTCTGCCCTACCCCAGGCTGCATTTGCTCTGTGTGTGTGCAACTGGTGAGCTGCAAGGTGAAGATTTGCAAATGCAAGTATTAGATATATTCAAGGTGGATTAATTGGTACTGCTCCATGATTCTTGCGTTTCATATTTCTTGATCTTAATGTTATCTCTGTGAAGCATGCTTGTACTTTAGTGTAGCTGTTACATGTTAATTTTTAGTAGGAGAGTAATACTTGGTATAACTTAGCAGCACAACATATATTTTGGAGTCAAGTGCCATTCTGTTATGAGCAATGATTCAGTAATGGTGTATAGCTGAGTCCACAGCAGCTTTCTTAGGGCTACTGCTGCTGGTAAGTGCTGCTTTAGAACTTTTGACCAGTGTTGAAAAAAACCAATCACGTTAATAAGCTTTCTCTAGGTTCCAATATTACAGGGGGAAAGAAAAGCTTCATTTGGATGATAATTTTTTTTCATTTTGAGGAGTGTACCATGTCCCTGAAACCCCTTTATCATGAAAGCATTGCTCCTCAAGCTGCTTCTTGGAATGAGGATTTTGCAATTATATTTGTGCTTCAGTTCAGTACAGTAGGAACAAGTTTTGAGGTTTTAATATTTTTTTTAAGTTTCTTTTTTAATATAAGTCTTTTTCAAAACTTCGTGGTTTATTTTTTTTTTTTTTGAGGGAAATGCTGTAGTTTTGTAAAGGTGATCAATTATCTTCACAAAATTTTATCAGGTCTTCTGATTTCTTACCATAATAAAACACAGTGTCTAAAATAAGTGACTCAAAGTGAGTCTTTCTCATTTTGAATTTTCCTTGTGTTTTCAGGATTATGTGCTGTGTTGCCCTGCCTCTGGGTAGTCAGCCTTCCTTCTCCTTTTCTCTCCTGCTGAAGGATACAGTGAAACTTGGCATGTAAAAATTTTGTGTTTAGCTTGCTGTGTGCTTTTAACAGCATTGGAGATAGAATAGATTTGGATATGATAACTTGTATGCTACCTGATTTCAACAATTCAGTGCACTCTTTCAGCGTATGCAAGAAAGGGTATCTGTCAATAAACACTGCTTTTTAGAGTCTGCTGTCGGAGACCCAGAACAGATGATCAGTTTAGGGCTGCAGTTCTTTTTCTGCATTGATTTTTGAGGAGCAGATTTTGGAGGCAGAAAAAGGGGAGCATAAATGTGAAATTTGAACACATTGCAGGATATCTTCAGTTTAAAATAGGTAGGAAATTGTGTTCCAGAGTTATGTGAAAATTTTAAATATTTTGTGTCTTTTCAGTTGTTGAGGTTTCAGATGCTGCTTTTCTACAGTGCAAGTTATAAAGTGATTTGCAGCAAAGTGCATGAAGTATGTATTTAAATATTAAGCTGTTTTTTTTGTTGAAGGAAAACATGAAGTCTAAATTCTACAATTTATGTATTGAAAACTAATTGGTGGATGGGCTAGGGATAGTAATGTATTAGTGTATAGTAATGTATTAGCTTTTCAGAGCCAAGGGGGACTAGAGATCCACCTATGTGGACCTTGCTTGCGGGATCTAGGATTTTGCATTTAAGGCTTTCTGTGCACCAGAGTGTACCCTCGCATTGAGGTAAAGCAAGGCAGTGTCAGTACAGCAGCAGTGGTGAGATCCCTGCCCTGGTGAAGTGCAGGGACTTGTTGAGCTCCTGTTCTCCTCCGAAAAGCGGAGAGGCAATTTGACTGCCTGTGTCAAAAAGACATTGTGCAGTGCATATGTAAAAGAACAACTGCAACGATTTTAAATGCAGAAGTGTCAAAAAGACGAGGGCAGGGAATAGTTTAAAAAGCTGCATCCCGCTCCCTGCGAGCAGTATCATTAGTTTTGTATGGAATGGCAATTGTCATTTTACATCGTGCCTAAGTCAGGAGCAGGGCTGCATCTGTTGCAGGAGCGGCACTTCCCCGCTGCCGACGGGAGGTGGCATTGTACCATTAATGGATGTTGCTGTCGCACTGGCTGCCCCTAATTTGCTTAACTTCTCCTAAGAGCTGGAGACGGAAGATGTGGCTCATTTGTAATGATTTGCACATCACGAATTGTGCTCGCATGCTCGTGGTGTGTTACGGTGCTGTTCAGTCTGTTGGTATGGCCGGGTGACTCTTTACTGCTGTATAGTTCTGCTCAATTTAAAACAACCCAAAAGTTCCTGAACCAGCTCTGGCACCAACAAAGCTGTCTGCAGATGCTTAAAAGTAGTGCCTCCGCTATACTTTGATTAATGGCCAAACTAAATCTTTGCTGTTCACCTATGATAAGTCAAATGTTGTTTCTCTATTCACAAGGGAAACGTTGGATTATAAATCATACCATATAAACTCAACACCAAGTAAAACTGTGGGAGGTTTGGCCAAGAATGACCTATTTGCTTTTAAAGAAGAAATTAAGCACTTGTAACTGAGAATTTCTGCTGTGTTAATATGGCTAAGGTGACTATTGTGAGGTTTATGTGTTTTGTTTCCTTTAACTTTCCTCCTCTTTATAGTAATTTTGTTTTCTGGACGTTTTAAAGTGTGCTGAGCAGCTGATGTGTGAATACAAAGTTATTAGCAGATCAGATGAGAATGATTCACTTCTGTTTAAACAGCCCTTTGCTCTCCATGCCCCCTGAGAACTCTTATCACATATTTGTCCAAAAAATCCCCACGAAAACTAACAAAAAATCCCTTGCTTTATCCACCTGCCCGGTGGCTGATAGTATCAGCAATGTATCTCTTTATCTCTTGGTTAATGTGCCTTGGTATTCTGAAGGGGGGAAAATTCCAGTAACAGATTCAATTTACATGGACAGAAACTTGAGCAAATGCCAGCCTAGCAGGGGGGCCATTATTCTGCTCTATAAATAAGTTTAAAAAAGAAACACACACACACACACAAACCTGTGAATCAACATGTTTTGGTCTAATTGAGAGAAAAGCAAGATAGCTGAATTTTGAAATGCAAATTATCACCTTCTGTTATTTTAAGTATTGGTTTTGCCAACATTGTGATCTTAAATATAAAGAGTTGTTAACTTTTAAATACAGTAATAATTGTATTCCATTCTTGACAGTCACAATTTTAAAAATAAAATTGGTAACTTTATTTTTTAAAAACCCTTCTCAGTATGCTTAATACCTGTGAGAAAGACAGAATTGTCTACAGCCGTTGCCTAGTCAAGGCTGTCTTCGGGTAAAGTAGATTTAAGTTGAGGATTTTCTCATGAAGAGAAATCTTTAAGGTACTTTTTCAGTCTAACCTGTGAAGTGTCATGTTGTAGAAGCAGCTTGCTGGTCTGACATCTTGTGTAAATATGATGTGTGAATGAAATATTTTATTTACACTCCCTGAGTTCTTGTTCTAGCAGCGGGCATGCTTTCTGTTGCATCCCTGTAGTGTTTTTGGAGGACGGTGTTTCAGAACTGGGCTGCCTTTAGACTATTTTTTCTTTCTTATTTAAACAAGTTTTCACCAGACTGTGTTTACTAAAAACTGGAGATTTGCTGCTTGAGATCCTAAAGCCAAAGGGGGCTTAGCTTCCTAGAAAATGCAAGTAGGAAACTGGCCATCAGTAATGCATCGTATTATTCGGATGCTTTCATAAGCTGTGTGCTATAATCAAGTCTTATTTACACAAACTAGCATTCACCGAAGCCTACACATAAGTATATGGTAAATTTGGTTTTATGTAACCTGCTGTTACTTGTGCACAGTGCAAAACCTAAACAAAAAGAAGGCTTTGTGTGTAAAGGATTTTGTTCCAAAAAAAAAAAAAAGACAGAAATGTTTCAATGTGCCACCTGATTTTTTGTACTCCCAAATGAAGATGTCACTTTTTCTCTTAAACAATTGAAAATACAGATGCAAAATGCAGCTGGTCACCTAAAATACATGGCATGAAAATAAAAATTGCTAGTTGATATCATTAGCCTGCATGCTATAATTTTTATTTACTGAATAAGGAAAAAGATTATTTGCCTCTGTTTACCAAATAGACATTTGATGCAGGAAAACCTGCATATTATTTGTGTATGTGTTTTTCAGTAGGAGTTTGCAGGCACTCATTAAATCTGCTATTCTGTATTATTGTAATTTAATTTGAGTACATTGTTTAAGAAGCAAAATAACTGTGGTAGATTAAAGTGCCATTGACCCTGAGAGGTGTCGAGGGGTGGGCTGGTCTCGTGGTTATAGTCTAAGACTGGGCTTCCTGCTTTTTATCTCTGACTCTGTCCTAGATTTTTGTTGACATTGACATTAATGTCTTAGGATTATCCTAAAAAGACAAGAAAAAATGTGGAGAGGTGAAGGAGCTTTGGGCATCAAAATCAGAGGGATGGGCTAGCTTGGTTTGAAAAGCCCTGGCAGTAGGAAACAGGATCAAACATTAACATGAAAGATACATGGCTGGTGTGAATAAGGTCTGCATGTGCAGAAGTACTGATTCCTGTGAGGCTGGGAGTAACAGTTTATAGCAACCATTTGGAGTGGGACAGCTCTCTAAAGACCCCAGAGTGTCCCACAGAAAACAGTGACAACTGACTGCTCCCAGAACAGCAAAATGTCGTGAACTTGGAGTTGGTATTTGAAAGTGTAGGTCTGGGGAGAGCATCAGGTACTTTCTGAAAAAATCTGATCTCAAGCTTGTTGTAAGTACACAACGTGTTTCAAGTGAAGTACACGGTCGTGTGGTTTTTCTTAAACTCTGTAACTAGAATAAGCAGTAAGATGTACCCAAGCTGTTGATTTGTAAGAATCTGATGTTTTACTCTGGCTGTCATAAAAGCCAGTTGTTATCTCCAGAAGAAACTGTACTTAACCTGTGTTTATTTTTGTCTATGATTATTAGTACCATTAATATTACAGATGGGACTAAACGTTGAAGATAGTATACAAGGTGCCTTGTGAAAATAAATGGCGCTAGCTATGAGGTCAATTAATGTTTGCTTTGTTTTGATAACAGAACAGTAACAAAACTTTGTCTCTTTCATCACATGATTATTTTAGAGGAAGTTTTGATTCCATCTTGGGCTGCTAAAAGAAAGAACATAGTTCCCTCTATTATTTTTTCTTCCTTTTTTTTTTTTTTCCCCACAGAGGAACATAGATGCTTATATGTTTTTGAATAACTTTTAAATGAAACTTCCTATTTTCATACTCCATTTGATCTTAGCAAATGTTCATTGGACTTGCCTCACTACTTTATTGTTTAAAGACCATGATAAACTTCTTATACTTAAATATAGATGGTTCAATACTGTGCTTTATAAATTGCTGAAGCATTTTAGGCAAAGCATTATGGCCAGATTGCTTGTGGGATGTTTTATGTAGTGACTGTATCTTACGGTATCTTGGCTGACTGAGTCTGATGAGAGTGAATTAGGTTGGAGTTATTTTAGTTGATTCTCTGCAAATGTTTCTCTACATATATAGATATCAAAATATGATAAAACAGTAATCTTTTAAAATTAAGTGAGTGTAAGGTAAATAGAATTTCCAGAGTCTCTAATGGTTTTTCATGCAATGTTTATCTTAATGGCCGCAGAAGGAGAAAACATTGCATTTCTTTTCAGGATGTTGAACACCTGCAATTCCTCATGAACAGTTTCAGACACCTGATGGTAGTTCGCATGCTTCTCCTTATTTTCTCAGTGCAGAAATGATACTTGAGAGTGTGCTGTTTCTGCTTGGAGTGTGGGGTAAGGGAAAGAGCCTCCTCAGGTTTTGAAATTCCTTTCAATCCGCCCTTCTTAATTGCGAGAAACCACCTAAGTGCAAAGTCTTTCCTGACTCCTTCCTAGGTGTCTGGGGATGCACTACATCCACCTAAAGCCAATTTTCCTGTGAGCTGACTGGAGATGCATTATTTTTTGATATTACAGTTTGTCCTACAAAATTTTTGATTAAGTTTTTGTTCTTGGTGATTCACAAGCCATCTGGCCTGAGTTGCACAGTGAATGTCTAAGGCCTCCCATAAGCATGGCTTCTTCCATGTAACTACTGTTTGCGTGTGCTGGTCATGAGGCATTATTGTCAGCCCTGGAAGAAACTGTTTCTGGAAGAAAATGTGGCAGGTGTGGTAGTAAAAGCCTTTGAAATCCTTCAGCAAAAAGGATCTATATTTCAAGTTAAGGTGCTGTGTAGGGAATGAGAAAATAAGCCTTGGTTTGCCATCGATAGCTTTGTTGAGAAAGTGTGTTCAGGAGAGGGGAAGTTCTGCTTTTTCTTTGGAACTGGCACTCCTGTTTAAAATACAGAATGATGTCAGCTGTGTCTCCCTTAACAGGAAGTAAGGCATTGCTGTGTATAATGCAAATAGTGAGATAAGTATGGAAACCATAAAGAAATGGCCTTTCAGTTGGGACCAGCTGCTCTGGAAGGAGGACAGTGCAGGGTAGTGAAGGTGTTTACCTGCACCATCTGTCTGTCTAAACCTGATAGCATTTTACAAATCTCCTTCCCTTCAGTTATCCCTGTGGCTGCTGTTGGAATTGCTTTGTGCAGGAATTTAGCATTGCTGTTGACTTGTGCTACTTGGTGCTAGATGTCATGGCCATGCTTTGGGAAGGGAGAAAGAGGAAGGCTCTCTCTTTAATGAAATTGCAGTAAAGTTGGAAGAGCTATTGACTTTTTTCACCCTAATTTATTATTTCTCTGATTTTCTATTTGAGGATGATATGAATGTTTTTTTCTGGAAATGTTGTTCTGCCAGTCCTAGAAGCACCAACACCGTGTACATGTGTACACATGTTTATTTTTGTACAAATCCGGGTAAGGTCCTTGATTTCAAGGTTCATGAAGGAAAGATTTGGCACAAATATCCCCATGTTATTCACTTAAGCTTATGTGTCACTACCATTTATTGTCTAAATTACTTTGCTGATGGATTGAGATGAAAATGTTTTCTTAGTGAAGGCAGATATTGTAGTTCAGATTTATTGCAATATTGAAGCTTTAAAAAAAGCATATGCCCTGTGTGGTATATTACATTAGCCAGCTACTCTGTGTCCCTCAAAAGCACTTCATAATCTACAGTTTCTAAATTTTCCCATGATGTTTAGTCAAGATAAAATGCAGTAATATTGATGTGGTATCCAGGACTTATTATGATCAGTATTGCATCAGAAGTCAGGTGACCTGTTCGAAGTAAGGAAATGTAAACAGCACATGTTTATTTGTAGTATACTCAGGGATTTTTAAACTTCCTTTTTTTTTTAAGGAAAATATTTATTTTAACCTGGGATAAGGAAACTTTGGAACCTAGGGAAAACAGCCAGAAGGTGTACATTGCATAATAGGAAAAAAGTTGAGCTAAAATTTAGTTTTTGTAAGAAAGGGGACTCAGGTGTTGCCCTCAGCTGAGTTTTCCATTTTGTGTTCTGTGTTGGTTCAGATGACTTGTCATGCAGCTTCTGCTTGTGCATGAGAACCCAGGTAGAGCCCTTCAGCCCTGGGAGAAATCTCTGTTACTTGCCTGTTGTTAATTTATTCCACTCGTGTCATTTTGGTCATGGCCAAAAGTGGATGGAACAGTTCAGTGCTGCTCTTGTCAGAGAACTGCAGTGACATTTGTTTTGGCTTGGCATATATTGAAAGTATTCTTCCAATTGAAAAGATGAGCTTGGATTTTGAGGAAGTGGACTCTGGTTTGCTGTTTGACTCTTATTCTATGTATGTCAGTTTTCTTCATCAGTGCTATTTCCTGGACAGAACAGTTCTGTGAAAGAACAGTTCTGTGAAAGAAGGCAATGTAACTTTGGTTCTTTAGAGAATTGGATCAGCATCTCTGATTGCCAACATAAAGGGAAATAACACCAAAACTGATTAAAATTTTTTTGTAGACTTTCTTTTCCCTGTGCTCTGAATGGTTTACTTTTTTCACATTTAGGTATTTTTTTTTTTCTGTTGGTCTGTAACTCATGAGGCCCATTCCCATTGAATGCCTTTGGGAAAAATGAATTATTTCCTTCTGTAGCATTATTCTAAAAATTAAGGTGTGTCAGTATGGGATAGTTAATGGAACTGAGAATGTGGTAGTCAATCTTACTAATTCTTGGCTTTGCTGTCCTTATTCTGTAATAAGTGTATAATTTAATTTAAAAATAAAAACCTTCACTTGCTGGGAAGAAAGCTCCCTTGAACTGAAAGGGCATTTCCATTTAGTAGGTTTCAACTGAGAAATGCTGTGAAAACCTTTCACCAGCTGGTTTGTGTGGAAAGGCCCAACTTTGGGTTTTTTTTGTTTTTCTTTTTTTAAATGGTAATTACCTAGAAGGTATGCCTTTCTGAAGGACTTTAAAATTAAATTGCAAGAACAAATTTTGATTTTTACACAAATTCTCTCAATTTACCATAATTTCAACTTCATCTGTGTGCTCGCATGGGATCTTAAAATATTTTAAAAATGCGTGTAATTATCCTGATACAGTTCCTCATGTGGTTGCTGTTACATCTTTGTAAAAGTTTCTTGGTGCTGATAGGAGTATTAATCTGTGAGGAGTGGAATAAATTCTGATGTGTGGTACCCTTATAGTGACATATTGGTCATTCCAAGGCCATTAAGTGTAGTAAACTTTTCAGGGTGAGGGATGTGCTCCCTCAAGAAACGATGTCTGAGCCATCCTTCCTTGTTGCTCTTGCAACAGCAGCCTGAGCTTAGTTCTGTGGGGTGCTGAGCCTCTTCCAGCTTGTGTGGCAGCTGCACATCCCTGAGCTCAGCGTGGCTGTGCTTCCCTGCCTCTGGGGAGCTCTGGGCTGATGCCTCCCTCTCCCTGACCCTGGGCTGGGACTCATCTGGAGCTCTCCTTGGCCATGCTCATGCTAAGCTCCATAAAATGATGAGCAGGATTTTTCTGCCCATGCTGCACAGCTTTTCACAGCAACAGCTATGTGACTGTATGCTAATTGTTGTCCTCTGCTGGGGAGCTGGTGTGGCTTTTGCCACCAAAGCTATTTTAGTGCAGCTTCTGCATTTTTTTGACAGTCAAAATGAAGATTTCATCTTCATTGCAATCTGGTTTTCCGCCTGTTTTAGAGCAGACAGCGTGGTGTGTTTGTATTTAATAATTTTTGTAGTTTAAAGCCTGAGTCAGTGAAGGCCAAGTTTTCTGCATGCATCATGCTGCTGAATAGGTGTGTGTGTATGGCCAGGGACTGTCACTCCCATCTCCCCTCCCTGCTGTCCCTTGTGCCTGTGCAGCAATAGCAGTGTTGGGTTGGATGCAAGGGGAAACAGCTTTTCATACCGATGCACAGTTTGGGCTGGGCTGTAGCAATACACAGTTACTGGCTGTGGTTGTGCTGTGGGAAGCAGGTTTGATATCTCTCTATGAGACCATTGTGAAAAGCCTCCCGTGGGAATCCCAGTAAAGGGTGTGGTTTAGCCATGAGACAAATCCTACCCTCAAAGGCAAAACTAAGGTGTGCAGTAGACGACTGCATCTTCCCTTGTGCTGCTTTTCTGGATGTTTTAGGCCACTCTGATCTGTCCAGCTCTTCTGGCCAGGGTAAATTCTCTAAATATGCTTTGCTCTACTGTATGTCATTGTCCAGTTTTGTCCAGAATAGAAAAATCATAACTGTAATGCCTACAAGTCTCAAAAGTGCCTATGTATGCATGGAAAAGACAAATTATGCATGAAATGTGTGGTGTTGCTGTGCTTGAACAATGCAATCTGTAGGTGGCTAAAGGGCTAACTAAATTGCAGGCATAATGAAAGCTCTGTGGTATTTAGTATATGTTCTGTCAGCATTAAACAGTCACCTTGTAAATATATGTTAATTTTGAAGGTGTAACTGACCTTTTTAATATTAATTGAAATGTCTCATGTTTAGAGGTTGGTGCTATCCTAGAAGAGACAGAAGCCTGTGACTGGTGGAGCCTGGGTGCCATTCTGTTTGAACTCCTCACTGGGAAGGTAGGGCTGGGGGCAAGTGACTCGATAAAAGTGACTTCCTGGCCAGTAGTTTCTTACCAGTGGTGTGCCCAGGTGTGATTCCCGTGATTGTCTTTCTCTGATGAGCTTTGCCAACCTGAGCACTCTCAGTTTGCTTAGTCTGCATGGGACCAGAGAAACAAAGCATGCTCAGCCTTCAGCAGGACAGCTTAATAGAGCTGTACCAAAGTAAGGACTAAAAAAAATAACCAAAACTATGCTGCCCTCTTAGCTACAGTGAAATCCAAGTTCTCTAACATTCCATCTGTACATGTACAAAACTTTTGCCCTAATATGTCCAGTATTATTTCCTGAGACTGTGTAGAAGCCATATGTTGCTGTTACATATTAATTCAGTATTTTGAGACAAAGAATGCTTGGCCAAATCAAACTGGTGATTGGTTGACAGCTCTGCACGAAGAAAGCAAAGTCCACCAAATCCCAGGCTCTTCAAATTTGAGCAATAGAACAGAAGCTTTAAGATGTAAATGTTCTAAAGCTCTATCTCAGGGAGCTCATCAGCACCTGTAGACATTCCTCCCAGAACCAGTACTTCATACTAGGAAGCACTGAATTTTGGCTTTGTGTATTAAATTTGCATGGATAGTAGGAGATAATCCAACACTGCAATTTTGAAATTAATAGATATGCCTTCCTGCTTGGATTTATTTTTTCCCTTTTTCCTTTTTTCCTCCAGTCTCTGGTTGAGTGCCATCCATCAGGAATAAACACTCATACTTCTTTGAATATACCAGACCATATATCGAAGGAGGCCAAATCACTGATTCAGCAGGTAGGTGAGGGGAGAATTTGTTTTCTCTATGTGCATGTGTGGATGGGACAAATACTTACCTACCTAACTTGTTCTGGTGAAGTAAATGTAAAACCAGAAACCTGCTGATAGGAACCTGTGGATGGCCCTTTTGTGAGCACTGATGAATTTTGCCCAGTTGTCTTGTTGCATTTGCAAACCTTGACTTCTGCTGCTGCCTGGGTCTGTAGAAAAGTGGAGTGCTTTGCCATTTCTTCAAAGAGTAAGTTTGGCAAATTCTTGGGAAACACCTGCTGGTGGTGCATGAACATTTTAGGAATTCTGCCCTAAATGTTCATGGAAACATTTGTAATGAACTAAAGTAAAAAATGCTGATACCAATTCAGAAAGATAGCACAAAGTACTATGAAACCTGTAGCACAATGATTTGAAGTGTGGTTTAAAGTGTGTAGCTCTCCTCCAGGAAACCTTCTGGATGCCATTTGTTAAGAAAAATACTTTAAATGGTGAATCCAGTGACCTTTGTGGTCAGAAGACAAGTGGGTAGATTGGACAAAAGGCAAAATTGTAAAATATAGACAAGCTTCCAGACTGTTAGACCATTTTTAAGTTAATGGGAATAGTACTGTTTGATGATTTTAGTTTACTCTTAGCTTTAGGTAGTCATAACTGAGCTTTGTAGTACAGGGTCTTGAAATTCAGTTAATGCAATCTTCCTTCTAGTTTAATTTTGACATAACTGTGGAAGTGGTGCCTAGATCTGACCTGTTCCACTTGAGAAGAATAAGCAATACATGTGAATTGTGCTGTTCAGCTCTGAAGAGGATCTTGCTAGGAGATGCATAAATAATGGCATGACTTAGATGTAGTTTTGAACAGAGCAGTGTGGACAAAGTATTTCTTGAAGAAAACAAAGGAAACAGATTTTGAAAATTCAGTGAGTGAGAAGACCCAGTGACAGATTGATTTCTGTGCTGTTACTGTGAAATGATTAGTGGAAATGGAACTGTATGTTTGGACACCACCTATTTTGACTAAGTGAAGTGAAGTCAGTGAAGGTGAAAGTACATGTCTGGCAAAGGTAGAAAGGGAAATGACTGAAGAAAAATCCCATTTCTGTATAATCTGCATTTATATAGTTGGATGGTAGCAAATTTTTACCTTCACCCACAGATTCTAGAAGAGGCAAATAGCTGAGGGAAAGCAAAATCACATTTAATGAAGGGAATTCCTCCCATTAAGACTAGAACACAAATGAAGTCATCCAGTCCATGTGCCTCTTTTGCCACTAGTGGGTTAAGTAGCAAATGTATTTCTGCCACTCACAGCTGTGTTACAAGGCCATGTCTGTTCAGAGAACAGTATCCCCAGTGCCTGTTAGGTCAAGCTGCCTAGTGTAGGGTGGTGACTTATCTGGTGGAGGTTTGGCTATATGAAGCAGTAAATCACATTTTTGTTGTGTGACTATCCAAGGAAGCTGCCATTCATTGTTGAGGAAGCCTTGTCAGGAAAAGGAAGAGAGCTCTCTTGGCATGGATAGCAATTTGTCATTGCGACTTTCCTTCCCCCCACTGCCAAGGGTAAACAGGTCAAAACATCACAGAGTAACTCTCTGGGATCAGTGTTCAGCTATACAGAAAATTGTGTCAGGCGTTTGTCTCCTGCTGTGGCTTCCAGTCCAGGTGACTTCATTGTAAACATCTTCTTCATTTAGCCAGCATCTGAAAAACAGAGATCTGTTTATTTCTGCTGAAAGATAGAGTTGATTTTTGATGTTGGTTTGGTATTTTGCACTCAGGTTTTTTTTTTTTTTTCAGGAACCTTCAAGTTCTACTACCAACAAAATATGCAGTGTGATTTTTCAATAGATGTCTGTTTCAGTTTACATTTGTTTTCTGAGATTAAAGTTATTCTGGAAGGACAAACTCCGGAAAACAAGTGACCATGCATGGTTTCCCTGTGCTGGTGCTGTCTGTATTTCCAGGGAAGGCAGATACACCCTGGCTGCATTTGTGGCTTGTGGGAGATACTAGAGCAGCACCATTCACTGTCAGCAAGCTACTTTTACTGTGTGACACTATGACTGCAAATAGCAGAGCCATCTTAAAATGTGTAAATTCCTATGTTTATGGATGTAGGCTCACTTAGATGTTGACTGCATCAAGATATGAATATACATTTTTCCAAGTGACAACTGGGAAAAGTTATCCTATTAGCTGTTGAAGAAAAGGCAAGCAAGAGATCATGCCTTTGTAGTGGCTGTAATTGAATAGAGTATAAACAGTTCTTGAAAACTGCAAAATATGTTTGTGTGTCTTTATTAGTCTCTTTGGAGTTTACCTCTGCATTCCCTTTTATATGGATTGGTATCTTTAAACAGATGTAAATATTGTGATTTCCTTTTCACATGAATTCAGCATGTGATGTACAACTAAAAAGCAAACGAGGTGCTGAATTTCAGGAAATTTCCATGGAACCATTAGTCTGTTTTGTTTCTTTTACTGGGGTTTTGATTTTTCAGTTTTAGGCCATTTGTCGGACTCTTTAAAACTTTTTTTTTTTTTTTAGGAAATGGAGAGCTGGCTATGTTATCCTGATATTTTAGGACCAACTCAAAATTTATGAAATGGAAAGTTACAGACCACTATCCCTGATGTAGCCATAACACAGTGGTGTGAGCAAAGGTTAACATGAAGCAAACGCAGCGTCCAGAGTTCTACTGATGCAGGCTCTGGCTGCTGCTGTCTCTTTTTAAAATGAGGTTACACTTAAAATGAAGTCCCAGTGTGCAGTGCTTCAGGGAATTGCATGCTGTGATCAGTAGTCTCTGAAGACTGTAAGACTGATACTCAAGGAAAGGAGAGTCTTCTTCCATTTACTAGATTTTAGGAATTTCAAGTATGCTTTTGCACTCTTGAAAGTAATTCATAGAGCAAGAAAACAGTAGGATGTCCCTTACCTTAGACCTTTCTGGAACTTTTAAGCAGTTGTTTTTGTTCTTACTCACTGAATCATGTGTATTTTTCTTTTATGTCAAGCTTTTGCAGTTTAATCCTGCGGAGCGTCTTGGTGCTGGCGTTGCTGGTGTTGAAGACATCAAATCTCATCCATTTTTTGCCCTTATAGAATGGGCAGATCTGCAGAGATGAGAGACACGTGCCCTCTGAACAAACTCAGGTCAACTGGACAAGTTTCTCTGGCACAGGAGCACCCTGACTCGCTTCCTTTGGATGTCTCAAACCACTTGGACGTAATGGCTAAAGGATGCTGGAGCAATGGAGCCAAAAGTGAACACTTTTAACAGGAATCACTGGTTTTACAGGGTGCTGGCTTATTTTTACCACAGCTGGTTGCTACGTGTGTGTGAATCCTTTCATCAAAGGAAGGTTTGTGAGGCAACTCCTGGGCAGCATGTTTGGCACTGCCAGATAAGCAGGGGCAGCTATGTCCTCCTGGTGCTTTGTCTGGTGATGGAAGTGTCTGTAGACTGTGCCAGTTTGAAAGTATTTTTTTATTGTGTCAATAGACCATTTCCCTATGCTAAGTGCAGCTCTTGAGGGGGTAGGGAAGGAAAAAGCAAATAATTTATTAATGGTATATGCTAAAGAAAATACTAAATAAAATACTAAAATGCTTTATGCAAAAGTTGACACATTAAAAATAATATATCCATTAAAAATTAAGAAAGCTGTTGCATAATACTGTGGAATGTGTCTTGAAAATAGCATATCATTTCCCATTCTGGAAAGAGCATATAAAGGCAAATAATGCTGTCAAGTGTTGTACTTTTTTGGCTGGCAATGTCTGTTTAAAACCCTTGACACTGTTGTATTTGATGAGCTACATGTTAAAGTCACTACAGAAGGGGAAATCATTCTTTCCTCAGCTGGATAAACACTGCTTTAGCACTCTAATAAGGAGCAAGAACACATAACACTAAAGAGATATATAGATAAAAAAGGAAAAACTCTTCTCTCATCGCTGCAGCCACTGCTTTATCACTTAATGAACCTTACTTCCTCTAAGTGTCCTATTTTTAGCTGCTACTTCAGGAAAAAAACCTTTCTGCTCGTATTCTTGTGCTTGAGGAAGCTTCTGAACTCCCCTGTTTGTTTGTTAATAGTCTTAATAAATCAGAGAAAGCCTTCACCCACTCTGCTGCTTGGACAGGAAGAAGCCTGGGATTTGCTCATGCCAAATGACTAAGTGACATCTCTGAGCAAACCCTAGTGGGTAAGACTTGGGCAGGAGCCAATTAGCTGACCTGTTTGTTTGCTGGAAACGTCTGGAGGATGGGAGAAGAATATAAGACATGCGGAATATTTTGCTGAGTGCTGCTAAGCAGCAGTGCCTGTATGGGTTCCTGATGTACAAACGCTGTACACTGCAATGTACAGATTATGGATCCATGGGTTTTTTCCTAAATATTCCCTTTGCTTGCACTCTCCCCCCCCCACCCCCTTCCCCCTTCTTCTTCTGCCCAGCTTTATCCGGAGAACAAAGGGCAAATTCCTTTGGGAAAGTGAGGTGACAGCAACAATTATTGAATTTACAACTCAAAAAAAAAAAGTATCCTTCCATTTGTATTTTAGCAGTGTATTTTATGGGCACTCCCAAAAGTGCATCTGTACAGTCTCCATCTGTTAGACACCAGGTCGACGTATTCAAATAAAGTGGAAAAGGAAAATGCTTCACTTAAACAAAGGAAATCTGGAAACTTTTTTTTCCTTTTAAAATTATTCCACTCCCCTCTTTTTTTTTTTTTTCTTCCCTTTCTTGTGATCGCCAGGCCAGCAGAGGGGCTGTCACAACACTGCAGGCTGTAACCAGGTCACTAGTATCACTGCCTACCCGGTGCCGTCCAAGATTACATCACTTGCAGAAGCTGCGTTTCAGCCGGCCACCCTCTGGCTTCATAACAGGAACTCCCTCAGGTGAGCCACAGGAACAACTTCCTGTGCCGAGCGGGTCGGAAATCTCTAATGCAGAGACCAAGCTGATCCCGAGCTTCCTTCCAGCACTGCCCTGGCTGTGACTTTGGAGAGGGCTTGTTGCTCAAGGAAAGCCTCCCTCCCCTCGGCCACCTGACTCCCTCCTGGGGCTCTCTAGCCCAGCCACCAGATAATGCCACTGCCTGTGTTGATCTGTCCCATTGCGTTTGCCTGGTGATAACTGTACAAAAAAGTATTTTCCTCTTACTTTGAAATGCTGTTGTGTTCAGGTTGTGCTTGTGTGCTGGCTGCAAGCAAAGGCAGGATAAGATAGCACAGGAGCACAAGCTGGTTTCTGTGAGCAGCAGAAGGAAAACCCTGTTCTGGCAGAAACCAGATGATCAGTCACTCTCACTGCAAAGCATTCGGTTTAGTTAATGACGCCAACATACTTCTTTTTCAAGTGTGTTAGTAGTGAGGAAATCTAGGTCATGGAGGGTAGAAGGAATGGCAGTATGACTTGCCAGAAATGAGCTTTTGAGATGCTACAAGAATTTGTAACATTCCCACTGACTCAGATAATTGTTTTGTCAAAGGAAGCATGGTCTGGAGTTAATTGCACAAAACCAATGCTGCTTCTATTTTTATTTTTTTTTTCCTTGAACATGTATTTTATTGTATTGGTGTTTACATGTATTCCTTTAATAAACAAAACCTTTCAAACCTTATTCAGACCTTGGCTTTTTGAACTTCACATTTAGTTCTTGAAGACTACCTTACCTGATCAGTGCTTTTTGTCCTTTGCTTTAATGATTGAAATGCTCTAGATACCTTCTTTTTGGTGCCTGTTACAAAGCCCTGTGATGCACATCTCCATTTGGATGACTGTTCATTCCCACTTCCTTCTGTTACACCTAACAGCTAACAGCAAAACAAATCAGTGCCTTTTTTTTTCCCCACAATAATTAGCGACAATCTATGTAAAACACAGTAAAATAAACCTATAGATTTTCCTGTTCCCCTGTGGGTGTCCAGCTATGGCAGATTACACATTTGGGGCATCTCAAAGTGGTAATTCATTGCACCCTGTTGAACCACCCTGTAATATTCTTTGTGTACTACTAAGAAAAACTGAGATACAGAATGTTTGAAGACTTGCCCTGGGTAGAATTGCCGTGAGGTAAGCCTGGGCCCCTGCCCAGACCTATAGGACAAACTGCATCTCATGAAATACAAGGGGCATAACTTTGAATGGCTGTATTCACAGCTTCTGTTCTTGTAGCACAGCTCCTGTGTCTCCTGTGAAAATCACCTCGCAGACAGCAGTCACTGTCACGCTGACTCTCGGCACACCTTTGGGATGCTGAGTTGGCAGGGTTACCCGTGCCGGAACGTGCACCCGGCTCCTCTCTCCAGTGCTAACCTGTTTCTTGGTGTGTCCCCGCAGCGAAGGGCACTGAGATGAAGAAGGCTGGGGAGGTCAGCCCTCTCTAAATGAAGCACTCAGCATAACGAGGTACATGGAAGTGCGAAGTAAACCACTATGGGATTTTTTTTTTTTTTTTGAGTGTAGTATCATTTGTTTTCTCAAGGACACTGAGTAGGAAGCTGGAGAAACAGAAACTTCCTCTGTGGTGAGATTTATGGTAGGGATTTTAGCAATAAAATGAAAAAGTACAATTGTTAGTTTCTTTGGGTTTGTGCTTTCTGTGAGGGCTGTGCTGTGAGCTGAGTGCTGTGGCTCCTGGCTGCTGCTTGGTCCTGTGCTCCATGTGAGGGGCCATTTCCTGGGCCTTGGCACGTGCCATCCTGTGGCTGGGCACCCCAATGTCCTCCTCCAGTCAGCAGCGCCTCTGGCAGCCGGCCCTCAGCTCTGTGCACCTGCTGAGCCACCCATGGCTTTCAAATCAGAGCCCCACAGCTTTTTGCAGGCCTCAGTAAGTTTGGCTTGCAGGGTTTGTTTGCCTGCAGCAGCGCCCTGTTGAATGTCGGCCATTCCCTCCCCTCAGTGGCTTGTTCCCTGAGGACTGCTGTGCTTGCTGCCTGGTGTCCTGAGGGGACCCTGGGAGATGCTGCTGGAGAGGCCCCTCGCGTGGCCAGGGCCTGTTGTTTCCCTCAGCCATGCTCCCGCCCAGCAGCCTGCCGCGGGCTCTGCTCTGCGGTGGTTCGTGGCACCACGTACATTAATGGTGGTTGTTCGGCATGTGCCTGCCAACAAAGGGTAGGTTGGGGTGTAGTGAGGACCAGATCTGGGGCTTTGGCCATCCTGGTGCCTGAGGACCTTCCATATGGTTGTGCCTCCAGGGCTGGGCCCCCTGTGGGTGTCACACCATGGCGCTGCAAGGGGACAAGGGCCGTGGCAAGGTCACCAGGCTGGGACATAGCTCCTGCTTAGGAGAATGGGTCTGGGGGTGAGGTGGGGAGTGAGGGACTGGGCCAAGGAGCAGCAGGGATGCTGGCAGCCCCCAGGACAGGGTGCCTCACGTGGCTCCAGCTGCCATTTGGGAAGGGGTGGCAGAGCCAACTCCCAGAGGGGGAATGGGACTTGCTTAAAAGGTGCCGAGCAGCTGCTGCTGGCAGCAGGGGTTGAGACTGGCAGCACAGGGCTGGCTGCTGTGCCGCGGGGCCGGTGGAGGGCTGGTTCCTGGCTGAGCCATCTGCATGAGCAGAGCTGGGGAGCCCTGGCCCAAAGGTTGCAATGTCCTCAAGAAAATCCCAACTTGAGTGGCAAAGCGGTGGAAGTGATCCCACCACTTGCTGGTGCTGTGCAGTGAAATCTCCTGCACCCCTGCTGCGGGACAGAGGAGGCTAATCAGGGTACAGCAGAGAGGATGCTCCAGACTCCTGGCAGCGGGTGACAGCTTGATGTGCTGCCCCAACAGGACCTCACTGACTCTTGGCAGATCAGAGGCTCTCCTTCTCCAAAGGCCACTCTGTCTCCATCTTCTTGGCCCAGGGACCCATCAGGAGGGATTAGTGCTTCTGCCAGAGGACTGCAGTGGCTCTGTGATGCGCAGGAGGGCTGGGGACATGTGCAGCTCTGGGCAGTGGGGAATTGGTATTGTCTTGGGTAGGCTGTGGGTGGTCACCCTGATGCTTTGCTGTTGAGCTCCTAAAGGTGGCAAGTTTGAGAAAAGTCCTTTGGGGGTAATAAACTAGACTAGGCTGTTGCCAAGTGGTGGAGCTGGATAAAGATGGACCAGACAAGGAACGAGCAGTTGTTGGGGTCAGTGGTCTTCCTTAGCAGAGCCTTGCTAACCTCTTTTTGCTTTGCCTTGGAGAGGAGATATTTGGCCTTGATACAACCTCACTTGTGCCAGTTTCTCCCATCCCCTTCGATGAGCTAAGCCATTTATTTCCAGGGTATTTTCTAGGTTTGCTCAGCTCTCTCCATCCATGTCCTGTGTTACATCCTTCAGCCTTGGTCACAGATTTTCTTACCCTTTCTGTGCCCTTGATTCTGAAATGCTGCCCCAAAATGCTGGGGCACAGGAGCAGATTATTAAATGCAGCCGTTATCCTCATACACTGGTGAAGCAAAGAGAGAGGAGTACTCCCACAATACGGAAGTACAGGGATTGTAAAAGTGTTAGGAAATTGCTTCCCCGAGCAGCGTGTGAGAAACGAGAGTTTTATGGCACCTCACGCAGTGGTGGGATAACGAGGAAGGAGCCCCCATGAGAGGGACCAGTGGTGTGCCATGATTTAGAGCACGGCGCTGGCCAGCTATGCTCCACTTGGGGTCTTGCTTGCGCTCTGTGGTCTGACATTTGCCAGCTCATAATCTTCCTTTACAAACCAGGCATGGAGAAGAGCTACTTCAACAGCATGGATCATGAGCCAAGTGGCACATATCCTTCAGATTTTAAAATTTGCTACTCTGCTGCCTTGGTCTCCGTCCTTTCTAGCCTCATGTCTTCTTTGGCCTCAGAGAACTCCCCTGTGACCAGCCCCTGCCAGGCCTAGCAAACACAATAGGGTGAGGTGAGAGGGGAGGTCCCTGAGAAGGACCCTGGCTACTCTGGCTCCTTGCAGGCCTCTCGACGGGTGCTCTGGGATACTGCAGAGTCCTGAGTTAATCACCTTTCCAGGGTAAAGTAACTGCACAGTGTGAAGTCCCAGCCCCATTAACATCACTGGGAGTTTTCCCATTGACTTTTCTGGGGTCAGGAGCTTACCCTTCAGTTACAGAGAGAAGCCAATTTCATGGAAACAGGTATAGAAAGCTTGTTTGCTTCCCTACTTTAAGTGTGCCCATGTATTTTCAGTCCTAGTGTTAGTGAAATAAGCGTGAAGGTTTTTTGTTTGGTTGGTTTTTTGTGGTTTGGGTTTTTTTTTAATGTTGTTTTGGTTTCCTTGCTATTCTGGTGGGTGCAGTTAATATGGCTGTTCAGTTACTCTCCCTGGCTGGGGTGAGGTCTGCTAATCTTCTCCCTCAGCCTTTGCTGTGCCTCTGATTTACTGTGGGGGCCTCCCTATAAAACAGGGAGGGCATTTTGCATGGTGGCAGAGATGGGAAGAGTTACTGAGAGCCTGCCCTGCGTTTTAAGGCTGAGAAGTCTTTGATGAGCAGGGTTGCACATGCCCCGTTAGGGTGACTGGAGCACAGAGGGCTGAGAAAGGCAGGCATCTGGTTTCCTCATTATTTCTTTTCATAAATAATCCCTTGTCCTTGCACCCTGGACTCTGACAGCATTTAGAATATGCCGGGCGGGTTTTTTTCTTCTCCTCTCCGAAACTTATTCATTTGGAGAGCAACGAAACAATAGGTTTTTGTCTAAATCTTTACCAGTGAAATTGTCAGGAGAGATTTCCGCCCCCCACTCCCGTCTATCTTCCTTTTGTCTCCTTCGGTTGTCGGGGTCAGGATTCGCCGCCAAACGGAGCCCGCAGTTGCTTTTCCAGGCCCCAGATGCCAATATGTGGCAGCATCTGGCTGGTTGGCAGGCGCCGGGCAGTGGTGCTGGCTGTGCTGTCAGGCGGCGGTGGCGGTGCTTGGTGGGCGCCCTGCTTCTTTGAGGATGTGGTCCCAACCAAGAGCAGGGATAATAATTAAATCTGCTGAAGGAGGTGAATTATCGGCTAGGGCGGCTACTGTTGGAAGCTGCGCCGGCTCCCGGCCCCGGGTTTTTTTTGTCCTCGTCGGCAGCATCCCGTGTAACCTCACCTTCTTGTGCTGTGAGCGTTTCAGGTGCCTTAAGGCATGGAGCTCCTTGAAAGAGAAATACAAATCACTAAAAATGTAGAGATAAAACCCTCTCCTTAGAGGCCATGTGTTTGGCATGGGAAACACACGATAACAGCTTGCTTTAGAAAGGTGACATTTCCACTGAAGGCTGAATAATAAAAAATGCATTAGACTTTTGTAATGAAGACAGCTTCTGGGACCGGGGAATCTACTGCTTCCTTGAAATATATGCGTGGGAGCTCTCCCTGGCCCTAATGGGTGTCACATGTGGCTCTGGCTACATTAATGTTGCAAGCTCTATTAAAAGAGATTGTCAGTAGCCCTTCACGTGCGGTGAATCAAAGCTGTCTTTCCTTAACTTTGCTTTAGCTCAGGCTTATGCGTGTAGACTGACTTGCCCAGGGTTAAGTCACTTTTAATATTAAGATGGATAGAAAAGACTCTAATACTTTTTTTTCCTTTCTTTTTTTTTTTTTTTTTCCCTCTCCCTTTTAATTCAGAGCTTGCTGGTGAAGGACTCTGGAGGGATGGGGAAGGAGGAGACAGCCAGGCAGCTTAAAGAGGCCTCTGAGGGTCATGTTGAGTCTGTGCTATTATGTTCCAGCGAGGAGAATAGCTTTATTGACAGACAGCTGTTTGACTCCTGCAGCCATACAGTATTTGCTGCAGAGCTGCATAAATACCGAGCCCATGTTGACAAATTCCTCGTCAGTGCAAGATAGTTAAACCTGCTTGTTTAATCATTTGTGTGCTCTTACCTCTGCTGCTCTAAAAAGAATGAGATGCTGTTTTACAATACAATGCATGAGAAACCTCTAAATGCTCAGAGCTGTTTCACGTGAGGTTTTCAGGGTGTCTTTTTATTTAGAACCTTTTGGAAACACAGTACTCTATTTTTTTTTGTTCTGTCAATTAGATTTTTATCCTTTTTTCCTCTCTTTTTTTCCTCTAGAAAGTGTATAATTTTTGGTTTTCAAATAAAAAAATCTGGCAAGCTGTCTTTACAGCGGAGCTAGCAGCTCTCTTGGCAGACCTTAGGTCCTGTCTGTGATGTGACACCAGCACTGGCACGGCCCCTTTAGGAGTCCCACACCTTGGTCTGCAGCACGTGTGCAAAGGCACGTGAGGATCTGTGTTTTGGTTTGGCGTTTCTGGCACAGGGATATGGAACCTGTGCTACTGGTCACCTCCTGTCTGCAGCTCAGGGGTGGCTTTTTGACCTCCCACCCATTTCACAATAATATCCACCTTCATACCAGCATACTATCTTGTCACATTGTTGGCCTCATCTCTGGAAATGTAGTATCTAAAATTAAAGATTTGTTTCCGTTTTGGAAATTTTCTGTTGACCTTTGTCACTTGAGCAGGTAGAGGGGTGTAAATCAGGGCTCCTGCCATACAGACAATGGGAAAAAAGAGAGATGTCTTTTGAGATTTTCTTTGGACCCTCTTTACAGTGTGGCATCTCTTTAGTCCTTTCAAAATGTTTCTGGTATGCGAGTGATTTCTAATCAAAAGGTGCATTATTGAGGGGTGACCAAAAGAGAAGGCCTCACTGAAATGGGAACCTATTGTTCAGTTGTACAAAAAATGTAAAACTGTCAAGTTGGTTTTTAGAGAGATGGGTTGCTGCATGTTTATGTGGCAGTGAAGCAGATGTGCATTTCTTTCAGGATCACAAATAAAGCTGTGCATGCTTGAAGTGGTTGGTACAGGCAAGTTGTCTGTCCTATGGCTGTAACTATGGAGCTGAACCTGGTGATGCTGCTCGGTTTTGAGACTTTTTATCAGTTTCCAGGCAAGTGCAGGCAAAGCCAACATTGTCTGATGTTTTCATTTTTTTTAAGTGCTGTTGCTGGTGCAAGACAATGGTTATATTGAGATTTACACTTGTGTCATGATGCTTGTGCCCTATGGAAGGACACTTAACCTGGCCAGCTGTGTCTGATGAGGCTGCAGAGATCAGCATGCAACAAAATCAGGTTTCCACTGATTTCAGAGAGTACAGGTAGATTTTTTTCATTGATTTAACTAAAAAACCCAGCATAAAATACAGTCTTAGGAGTATGGCACAGCTTTGCTTATTGGCTAGACCAGTCATCCTCACTCGAAGCCTTAGGAGCCTGGACAGCTCCTACATTACTTCCAAGGGAATACCACCTCCTCCTCCTCTCTCCATGTATGTGCTTCCTGAGCGGGTTCCATTTACAACCAAGTTATTCATTTAATGTTGTTTTTATCATTCACATGACAGCAGTTTTGACTTTCATTTATTTTTCAGTCTTTTTCTAGATGGACTTGGTTCTGCCTTGTCTCCTAGCCGCCAAAAGGGTGGTTTGCTGCAGAAATGTTGGCTTTCTTTCCATTCTAACACTTTAAAAGCATGTTCCCTTCTTTTTAGTACATCCTTATAGCTTGTATGTTGAGGGTCAAGACCTTACAAGTTTATGTGGCTATTAAAATATTTCTAGATGAATGAGAAATATTAAAAAAATCCCAATACCGTGAACAAGATTGGGAGCTTTGGAAGAATTAGAAGCACTTTTGGCTTAGACCGTAAGTCAACCTTCAGCTAGAGGCCTTTTTAAACAAGAGCTTTCTTTCTGTCCTTCATCTTTCATCATTTTAAGAGACTAGCTGCAGAGCTCTGACATAGTCAGTTGAATTCAGAGTCCACCTTCCGAGCTGGGTCAGTACAGCTTCCAGAAGATGACTGAAAGCAGATCGGGTTTCTTCAGGTTTCCATCTTTCAACCCTGCTGTTGATAGTATGACTGTTGTTCCCACTGGTCTTTTTGAACAGGATTTTTGGCTGGAGGCTGACTTTTTTTTATTAAGCAAAACCCGAAGCACCAAGAATTTCTGCCAGTAGAGGGGCTGGTATAATCCCCATTCCAACTAAGTGTGAATTAGACCAGCTGGAGAAGGACACCAACCCAAAAGTCTGATGAATAAGAGAAAAAATCCTGTTCTGTCTTCAGTGAGGTAGCACTATTTTGTCTTCATGCTGTGCTCTCATAAAACACATGTGAAAGCCTGAAGGAGGGAACATCCTCAGGCTCAGAGACCTGACAGTTCAAATGGCCTCACATCAGAGGGCCGGAAAAAATGGGACTGAAGCCAGTTTGGTACCACGGATCCTGCTGGGACTGAGCTCTTCAGTGTCTCTTCAGGTGCCAGATATTTCTCAGATGCTCCCCAGCCAAGTGCCACGCTCACCCTAGTAACAAAGGTGTAGATGATTTATATCCACCACAACTTTCTTGCTTGTTTTCCTTGCTCCTGAATGATGGGAACCCCCTGTGCCTGTGTCCAGGTGTTGCTGCCATGGTAGTCCCAGAGGCTGATGTACAGCACATCCACCCTGAGCACTGGGCAGCTCTGCTGCAGGAAGTCAGAGATTTCCTAGCATGGAATACAACAGGCCTTTTCTGCAGTCATCATGGAGAGAGAGTTGTCCATGCAGCTCATTTGTTGCAAAGCAAGCTGTGTTCCTGGTGTGCCACTCTATGCACAAAGCTTATTTATTCCAGCCCTTAATCAGAGCTGGGTCAAATCCCTCTAAGGAAAACATAAAGGTCTTACAATGGTATTTTTAGGAATTTTTAGGAGTTATAACTCCTCCTCTGAAGTCTTGATTTGACAGCATTAATGTCACAATACTGTAGAAATAGTCAACCAAACTCAAACCAGGTAAAAACCACTGAAGGAATTTGGTCAGGAGTGGTCAAATTTCAGTGCAAACACAGAGGGTCAACTTGTGACACTTGGCTCCTGTATTCTGTTCGTAAGCATCCCAGTGTATTTGCTTTGCTCTCCCTGTCTTTTTCCTCCTCTGTTCCCCTGTCCATATATCAGTGTCAGGGAGTTCAGACATCACAAGGGCCGGTGGTTTTTTTTATTATTTTTGTAACACCTAATGTGGAATTTTGCATGAGCAACACTCCTTCCTGTCGGCACTTGGAAACTCTTTTGTGTTACGTCCGTCCTTTCTCTGAAGTAATCGCTCAACTATTTCGAGCAATAAAATATTCCTCTGTAGTGCCATTAGATATGTTAGAAAGATTAGTGCAAGATCTAAAGGCCCTGTCCAGCTAAATTCAACAAAACTTCCATGGCTTTTAATGGTCTCCTTTTTTATTTCACTGCAGATATTGCCTGTGGACATGGAGTAGGAAAAAGGCTTCCAGATACTCCCCGATAGACACAAGCTATGTACTCTACAGAGAGGCTGCACACTGTCTAAGTGACATGCCAAGGGCCAGGAACAGGAGTCTGTGCATATCTACTGCCTTCTTTCTGTGTTGATTTTTTTTTTTTGTTTATTTGTTTTTTTTTACTTTTAATTAACTTTGAAAACACTACACCAAAGATTTGTCTAAAATTTGTTAGGCTACTAGGAACGGGACCTGCCTCTTCTGTTGGCTGAAAAGGCAGTGAGGTTTTTATCTCTCCACAGCTGGGCAAGTGAGGAGAGAAGCCATTCTCAATAAGGCAGTTTGAAATTCTTACTTGGTGCCTAAGATGCATTTGAGGGAGGGAGTGTTTTCCTAAGATATTTAAACTGATATCTGACTAGAAACTAGATACCTGACTAGCAATGGGAGAATTCACTTCCTTTGCTCTCCCCTCAGGATTTGACACTAGCTGAAGTAGAGCTGAAACTCCTGACAATTATTAAGAAATCCTTCAAGAATGGAGAAGTGACAGAATTGATGGTCATACTGTTTTCCATGTCACCAGTTGCACCAGCTGGAAGTGCACATGCAAGCTGAACTTATTTGCAGTGGTTGCTTTGATCTGACTTTGGGAAGCACGGAGTGGGTCTGTCAGCACTTGTTTGTGGAAAAAACCAGCTCCTCTGGCTTTAACAGGGAATCAGCTCCTCCACAAGTTACAGTGCTAGGGATGAAACAACTGCTTGTTCTTTGGCTTTTCTTCAGTCTTTCTTCTAGAAAGAAAGATAGCTGGACTATCTGGGGAGGTTTCCTCCTGAGTTCCAAAGTCTGCTCCCTAGGAAGGAGCCAAGTGTGTGCAGCTGCCTCTGGCATGGCTGCCTGACTGCCCCACTCACTGCCTTGCTCTACACTGCCTTCTCCTGTGGCTTTTTATTATATATTTAAAAACAAAAGTTTACTTCAGATTGAGGGTATTTTTGTGCAGCACCTTTTTTTTTTTTTTTGTTTTGTTTTTGTTTGACAGCCATGACAGCCTCTCCTCATTATTATGGAAAATATAGGGTTGGTGGTAATTACTATCTGAGTATGAATGGGAGCAGAAGTGGGCATAGACTGCACTGGCCTTTCTTTGACAAGGTATAACTTTCTTCTGAATTTCCGTGTTAATTAATGCTTATTTAAAAACCACTTTAATTGGCAGTAAACATCTCAACTTTTTGTACTCATTAAAATGCACCCATTGATGTGTGATGGATTTTTTAAAGCTTAATTAACTTTCTTCCTGTATATATAACCTATAATAATGACAAATACTGGAAACTGCCTCCTTTTCCCCCCTCCCCTATTTTTTGCCCTCCCCCTGATATTTCTATCAGTTGAAGAAAGGCTATAAAAATGTATCCTGACTTGGCCAGGATGGGGGGGAGCTCCCTGGGCACAATAATTCAGCCCCCACAGAGGCTGAGACTGGCCAGGAACTACAGGCAGCTGCCCTGTGTGCCAATGCCCTGTCCTGTGCCTGCTCTTGCAGCCCAAGATGCCCACCATGCCCTCACTCTTCTCCCTTGTGGGCAGAAATTGGATCCTTCTCCCACCTTCACTGTGGGTCGTTCGTCACCTTTTTTTAAAAATAAAATTGCTGTGGAAACTTTTTCTCAGGTAAGCTTAAAGACATTTTCTTCCCTGAAAAAAACCAGAATCTTTCAGTGAAAATTGATTTTTCTAGTTGTTTTGTTTTGGTTTCTTTCTTTTTTTATTTTTTTTAATAGATTGAGATGGGTTTATCTGCATGCACATGCGTGAATGCCAAGTTAAAAGAACCAAGGAGCCTCTGATAGTGCTTTCCTCTTCCTCCAATTTTCAGCCCATATCTAAGCCACTGAGCAGGATTTAGTGCAAAACTTTCTAGTACAATAAAGAGAACAATGATTTCAACTTGTAATTTTCAAGAGTCTCAGCATTTTGGACTATGAAATTAAACTCCTGAATCACTTTTGAACATGAAATGTTGGTACTTTTTGCAAATGTGATCCTTTGTATACAAGTGAAATTACCAACAAGCAGAGCACATTACAGTAATTCATGAAAATATGCAAATTGCTTGGTTCAGCTATTACACACAGATAATTTCCCAGTCTTTCTTTGCAATTTATGGAATATTCTTGTTTGAGGTGGGTAAATCAGAAGTTTTAAAGTGGGCAGTCTGGTTTGTGAGGGCACTTCCAACGAGTAAATTTTAAATGCATGAAGCAATAATTTAATTTTCACAAGTGCTTAATTTTCAAAAACTCCTAATATCTTCATCCAAATGTAAAACTGTTTAAATAACTTGTGAAATGCTCTCCATTCTCCTTTGCTCTGTGTGCTTTCTCTAACCTGTCTCAAAGAGAGGTTAAGGGTGACTTTCAAAATTCCCCACTGTAATAATAAATACACCAAGATATTCCCTCCTGCTTTGTAACTGTTGTGTGGCCAAGCTAGCACTGATATTTACTGGAAATTACATCTTGTCTGCTTCACAGGAATCTTCCACTCTGTGGTGACCAACACAAATCTTTATAGACACAACTTATCATTCACCTAAATTAAGTGCACACTTAAAATCATGGAGCTTGCTGAGTTTCTTCTGCTGGGTAGTTTTCCTGTACAGCTTGAGAATAGGACAAACAAGATTTACATTGACTGAGAACTAGATTTCTCTCACCTGCTCAAGGTAACTTAATTAGGGCGACAATATTTAATTTTTATTTTAAAATATACTTTCATCTGGAAAAATGTGGATGCCATGCAGTATTCTGAACATTAATTCTAACTTTCTTCCTGGGCTGATTTCAAGGCTATCATTAAAAATAAATGCTGCTGCCTGTTAATTTGACCATGTCAATAAATAAAAATGTCCATAACATGTGTATGAGGGTAATTAGGATTTTATAGCTGTGTTGTTCTGGTTGATAGCTGTGCTGTTGGCTTGCTGGGTCTTTATGTTTCGGTGATGTACACCTCATTGATGCATAACATGTAACACCTGTTGATGCAGTAAATGTTTAGTCCTGGCAATTGGCCCTCACATCATTTCTGGTACAAGAGCTCTGTGTAGCAGAGTCAGGTCTCATAATCAGGCTACCTTGGCTTAGAAGAGCTTTTCCTAAAGGAAACCTGAAAGCTGCTGTAATCCTGGTGCAGCTCTCTGAAGTTTGTGAAAAAGGACAGCATGATTCTCTGTCGCAGAGGGACAAGTTTATAACTGTGGGCTGGTTTGGTCCTTGCCTGTAACAGGACACTGAAGGCTCCAGCTGCTCTTTCTCCCCCTGCATGTCCTGGCAAACACACAGCACCAGTGATGCTGCAGCGTCCTCAGCTTTAGGTGCCATATAGAAACATAGGCATTCTGAAATGAAAGCAGTACTCACTGCCCTGAGTGCCTGCTCTTCACTCTTTTTCAGTACCAGGCATGCCTGAGAATTGCATCTCTATAATAAAGAAACATGACACAACTTCCTTGTAGGTGGAGTTCCCTGCAAAGTCCAATTAGTTTCAGACTTTGCTTTGAAATGTGAAAAATTATACCTGTCTTACCTTTGCTTACTTGAGCAGCTTTAACTAGGTCTGCTTGAACTGTTGTTAAAATTTATTGGGTTTTAAATATGTATTTATTGTTTTTAAAATCCCATTAACGTCTTGGTTTTAAGGGGATTTTGTGACAGTGGATTGCACAAGCCCATTTGATGCTGTGCTTAACTAGAAATGCTGTCTTTTGCCTGGAGTGCTGGCTCCCAGGCTCAGCTCCACAGCAATTTCTGTGTGGTAGGAGAGTCACCCTGTGCTAATGAAGGGGGCAGAAGCACCTCCCAGCACAACTAAGGACAGCAAGGGTTTCAGAGCAGTTGCAGCCACACACCTTGGAATTTTGGCTTTGTAGAAGTTCTGCATGAGTGAACAGGTTCCTTTGCTTCCTATGTAGGAACATTAGAAATATATTCTATTAATTCTGTTATAATATGTTTAAAACTATTAATTGTAGCTGGTAAAATAACTGGTAATTAACAGAACAACAGTGTTACTCATCAGGAAGAAAAAAGCAGGTGAGCAACCCAGCTTGGTATCAAACTCAATAAACGAGCACAATAAATAATTCCAGCAGTTTATTATCCCTGCCTCAATCTTGTCGCCCTGCAACATTTTGAATCTTCATTTTTCAGAAAACAGCATTGCTGCTAAATGAAAATAAAGCTGCTGCAGAAGGCTCTACCACTATATTCAGCACAGGAAAAGCATGGAACTGTTGGAGGAGGTCCAGAGGAGGGTCATGAAAATTTTCATGGGGCTGGAGCACCTCTGCTGTGCAGACAGCCTGAGAGAGTTGGGGTTCAGCCTGGGGAAGAGAAGGCTCTGGGGAGGCCTTATAGCACCTTCCAGTACCTAAAGGGGCTACAAGAGAACTGGGGACAAACTTTCTGAAAAGACAGGTCGTGATAGGTCAAGGGGTAGAGGTTTTAAACTAAAAGAGCTTCAGATTAGATAGAGGGAAGACTTTTTTAAAACAAGAGTGGTGAAACACTGGAACAGGTTGCCTGGAGAGGTGGTGGGTGTCCCATCCCTGGAAACATTCAAGATCCCATTGGATGGGGCTCTGAGTAAGCTGGTCTGGCTGAAGATGTCCCTGCTTATTGCAGGGCTGTTGGATTAGATGACCTTCAAAGGCCCCTTGTGACCCAAAGCATTCTACGATTCTGTGATATTTCTATTGGACACAATGGCAGAGATGTGTGAGAAAGCAATGGCTAAAGCAGACAAGTGGGAGAAAGACTTGAATAATTAATTTCAATGAAAGGTAGGTGTATTCAGATTTTTCTTCTTTGCTTTTCTCAAAGTTCTCTCATAAAGGAAAGACAATGCCTTTGACTGCAAAGCAGCTTGAAGGGTAAAAATGGGGATCTAGTTTCAAAAGCAGCTCATGAAATGGTGGAAGGTGTACTCCTGGGCAAATATATCTTTATTTATTGATCTGTGCTTGCTGTAGGTCACCCAGCACCTGCCATAGGAACTTGCTGTTGGCCATAGGGGCAGTTTCTTGATAAGACTCTTTTCCTGCCAGAGCCATCTCTCTTCTTAAAATGGGGTGTCTTCTCATCTACATATTTATCTGCACAGGTTATGCAGAGTCAGTTTGTACTTTCCTGTGATTTACTTATGGCCAAGAGGCTAATGACTCAAATTCAGAGGCAGTTATGTTGATTGGCACCTGATATGCTTGCAACCAATCTAAACTAAGTACCTGGGCTTATGGTTCAAAATATAAACCCTATAGTCCCCACTTTGCAGACTGACTTGGTGAGAAAAACTGCTGGATTGAAAGGGTCAGGATTGTTCAGGAACCCATCTTGGCAATCTTGAGGCCACCAATGTCACTAATTTTTCAGGCATTTTGCCAAAGCAAATTGGTAAAAGTTCTGATTTTTGAAAAGATAATGGTTTCCAGATTATTTAAATAATCTCCTTAAAAAACCCCTCTCTCTCTTGGGCTAGGAAGACAAAAGCAGAAAACTAGAGTAGTGAAAGTTAAAAGCAAAACAACTTGAATTTTTTACCAAGAAATTGGTAAAAATTTGTAAAATAAAATTTCACTTCATAGAAATACAAGATTTCTATGAAAATATTTTGTTTAACAGGCCATTTTGATTTTGATTATTGTTTTTATCTTTCAATGGCAAGTTATTTACTGTTTACTTTTCTCCCCATTGTGTGGCCCCAGGCCTTACTAAATGTGTTCTATTCAAACCCTGCTCTGAAGACAGAAATATTAATTTCCACATGGGCTTTTCTATAGAACTCATCACTATGGTAACTGAATGTTTCATAAACATTAATGAACTTATTTTCACTGCACTGCAGTGAGGCATTGGGTGGTAGTATTATCCCCATTTCATGATGAAGAACTGAGGCAGAAAGAGATTAAGTACAAAAGTATTCACTAATTTTAAGTTCCCCATCTGAGATGCGTGGTCTGATTTTTCAGAGGACTTAGTTTGTTATCTGTTCAAAGCACAGCTCCCATTGCCTTCGGTTGCAGCTGTGAGTTCAAATTTCTTTGTGCTTTCTGTACTCGGATAGAGACTGCTTTAATCTTGAACATGCATGGCCTTTTTAATTTCTTTTCCTCAACATAAGCAGAAGGAATTGAAACTTACTAGTTCCTGGCCACATATTTTTTCTACAAATTAACTGAAATGACAATATTTTACATAATTTTCTCTAAACACCAATTCATAGCTTTAGTGTTACTACTAAAATAATTTATAAGATAGTAACTTCTCAAAAATTAGAAAATCATCTGCTCTGGTAGACTTCAATTTTTGTTTTCATGAAAGAGAGCAAAACTCCTGGGAGGCCCTTTTTTAAGGATAACCTGGGGGCTACTGATGTAGCTACAAACAGTTAAATTGGAATCATGGATTTTTATGCAGAGTCACTAATTTAAAAAATGAATCCTACCCTCCCTGAAAGCCAAGATATCAAACAAACTAAATGTATTAATTATATTTTTATATGGGATTTTTCCAGCAGGTGAATCAAGTACCTCGTTTCAAACACACCTGAACTTTGCTGAAGTTTAGATTTACTTTGATTGACCCACAGACATATCCTAGCATAGGAGGGAATCTATTAAAATTGTTTTCTGTCTTTAGGCAGGAGGGCTTTATAGTGGCTTGGGATATCTTGAAGAGCCAACCCTTAATTTGCATCAGAACATGACATAGGATTTATGGATCCCCTCATAATTTTGCAGGCTCCTCCTCCATTCTTTTCTTTTGACCTACAAGTTGCAAAAGTTTATAAATGCAAAGTCTACTTTCAGGTCTTTCCCGTGATATTGAATCCTGGAGCAAATTTTTGTAGATGTTTTTCTGAAGCATTGATTCAGAAAGCAAGCACTGACCCCCTCTTAACCACAGAGGTGCAAACAGGCTGCTGCAATATCGTGTTGTTGAATTTTCCTTCCAGTGCCGAATGAAAGAGAGCTTGCCCTTTTCCTCAAATCTCTCCCTGATCGAGAGATGAGTGAGCTGGTAGCTACAATATCCAACGGCTTCACCAAGTTGAGAATGTGATGTCGGTGTAATAATGCTCAATTTTGCACACTTCAAATCCATTAGTAGCAATTACCTTACCTGAGGTGTTTTGAGTTAGTTTTAGTACCGCATTCTTGCAGTTGGTAGATAATGAACATAATAATGTCTACAGCATTTTCAAGTCTCTGTTTTTAGCTACAATAATGCCATTAGGATTCTATTTAGCAAATGTGTGCTTCACACTAAAAGTTAAGACTTTTTCTGTTCATGTTTTCCCTGCCATGATTTCGATTGCATCTCATGTCCCATTCTGTGCAGTGCTGGCTTGCCTGAAAGAGCAGGAAGGTGTTTTACCCACTGCACCTGTGCAAAGGCAGTGAGGTCTGGCATGCTGAGAGCAAAACAAGGACGAAGCAGGGCAGGGCATTGCCTGAGCCCTGGTGCAGCCTTCTGAGCATCCCTGGGCAAGCTGTGTGCCTGCACTCTGCTGTGTCCTGTTTGCCCAAGGGGTGAGGATGCTGACACCCTTGCAGCACAGCGCAGCGCAGCACAGCACAGCAGCCATGCTGCTCGCCCCAGGAGTGGCTGTGACACTGCTGAAGCTGCTGGTGAAATCCATGGTGGTAAAGATGCAGGTGGGCTGCATGGTGCTGAGAGAGGCAGGTGTTGCAGCACATTTCACTAAGGATGCCAGCTCAGACATCTGTGTTGGGGGTCCTTAGGCACTGCAGGTATGTTGTGGCTCTCCTTCCCCTCTGAGCTCTTTTCTCCTCTTCAGAAAAAGAATGTGTAGTCCATATGAGCAGTTACAGCTGAGAAGAACTCAGCTTGGACCTGGGTGATAATAAGGAGTGGATGGTAAAGCAAGGGTGGCTGCAGTGAATGTTGTCCCACTCCTGCTTGATTCCAAAAGTCAGTGATGCCAGACAGCTCTGGTGTCAGTGGGATAACCCTGCCCTTGCTCTGGGTTGAGCACTACCCCAGTACTCCACCCTTACAAGATCCCTCTTCATCCCTTGTCCTTGTTGCGAGATAATTATGAAAGCTTTGGATTGGGAGAACCAGTACTCCACCAGGTTTTCCTTTTCTCTGCCCACTGAAGGGAAAAAGAAGAAATCTAGTTTTGGGCTATCATTTGAACCGAGAGATATTGCTAAGCTAACACACAGAGTTTTCTAAGAAATAAGATTTCTTTGATTGCATCTTTCCAAAGAATTCCTTACTAAAGAATGAGAAATGGATGAGGAGATGTAATTGATGCCTCCTTTGTAGATGTCACTGCTAAGGTCTCTGGCATAGATATTATCTGCACCTTAAAAATAGTTTCAAAATGTTACAGTGCTCCTTTCATGTTAAAGTGACCAAACCCAAGAAGCAAGGAGTATTTGGGCAGTCACACAAAATATTTTTGGAAAGTAACTTGTATTTGTTGATGTGTTTAGAAACAGACAGAGTAAGAGCTGAGAGAACTTTGTCTTAAACGGGAACATGTGAACCCATCTTTGTCAGACACACACCTTCTCTCCAGTTCTTTTGCTCTTACTTAGACAATCTTTTGAAAAAGCAAACTGATTCTTCTGGCACTGAATTGATCTTTCCCACCTTTTAGCTCCTCTGGCACACTGACCACGTGCTCGTCCCACGCCACCTCCTGCCCTGTGAGCACACGTTCACTACACGGGTATCCAGTACTTGATGGAGAGTGGTGGAGAGCTGTCCTAGTAATGCTCAGCAGGGAAAGCTAAGCTGAATTTTAGCACCCCAGGGACAAGGACAAAATGATGGAAAAGCACTCGTCTGCATGAAGATAACAAAGTGCTGCTGGCTGTGGGGTAGGCGGGTTGAAGGGGAGCAGAGCCTGTGACCCCTCCTCTGTTGCTGCCCCCTCCTCTGTTGCTGCCCCTTCTCCTTGCCTGCACCACCTCCTGCCCCCTTCAGCTGTGAGAGTGACTGTCACCTCCATCCGTCTGCTGCCCCGGATGTCTGCTTGCCTGACAGCAGAGCCCAAAAGCTGACCCCATCCGCAGCCCGCGCAGTGAAGGGGAGCTGGGGGAGGCAGATATCACCTCTCAGTCACAACGTGCCCAGGCTGCTCTGGGGGCAGCACAGCAAAGCGCTGGCCCTGATCTTCTTGCATTGCCATCACCTACCCTGAAATTAGTAACAGCACGTCCAAGGTTAGTGGCAAATTCAGATACCCAAGCTACAAGGGGAGGGTGAATAAAGGACAGTGGTTGTGTACAGTATAAGCGGTTGCCTTAGACAATGCGTGACCTCTGAATTAAAAGACCAGGATTAGCAAAGAGCTTTTTTGCATTATTGGGCCCATTTACAAAAAGCTTTAGCCCTAATTGTATGGTACCACAGAGCTTTAACTTGAGCACATATTGGTTTTGTAACCTGATCCCCACATAAATCATAGTTGGTGAGAGGAGAACAATTAGTGCCTTAATCTACTGGGACTACACAGTATCTTTAAATCTGAATTTTCCTGATCATTATGGGTATTACAAGAGTCAATTAATTTATATTTCACACAAAATGTAATTAAATCCCACGATAACCTGACTGTGAAATGAAGAGGGGGGGAGTGAGGAGAAGGGTGGGAAAATCCTTATGGAGCTGCCATCAGACACTGCAGCGTGCTAGCAACAGAGGGAAACTGCCTCCTCTTCAGTGCAGAAGTTTTGGGGTGAGGGGTGTTGTTTCCCAATTTTGTACTGAGCGGCCGTGTGGTCACAAGAAGTGTTTGCTGCCACATACTTCCAGCCCAGCCTGCAAGAAAAGTGATCCATGGTTGCTAACCCATATAAGTGCTCAGGAAAGGGGAAGGCCTTGATGTTCCAAAGAGCCCAATGCCTGTAGTTGGTCACCTGAGGGAATCCACTTATGACTCTATTACCCAGTAAATTAGCGGAGTGGTTCAGTCAGGTATATTTATCATGAAGAGAACTGAAGATAATTAATACACTGCATTGAATGCAAATTGCACCCACAGCACTTATCTCATTTTCAATTAGCACAAATGTTACAGCACTGCAGGCTTGTTATGGTTTTACCATGGGCTGGGTAATTAATTTCTGTGAGCTACATATCAGACACCTGATAATGCCGTTTATTAATAAATGTCACCCCAGGTATCTGTTAGGAGAGGTAAATAAATTAAATGTTCAGTTGTCTGCCCTGTGCAAATCTATTCTTACACCTCATTGCATCTTTTCACTTGTTTGTTTATCAAGGAGAATGACTGCCGAGATTACAATGGCAAACAAAGGAATATGAGGAACAATAATCCGCACCCCAAAGCGGTGTTCCTCTCACCTCCTGATGGCAGGAGCCATGCCACTGTCTCTTTCCTGCCTGGGGACATGACTGTGGGTCACTGAGGTGACCTCCCTTCAGGGCTGCCCAGGACCCATGAGAGCAGAAAAGCTGAAGTACCCTGCAAATCCTCACTTTCAAGGAATTTGCCAGCCACTATTGGTGTATATTTCTGTCTGTAACTCTGTCCCTCAGAATGTTTAACTGCTCCCCCGCCCTGGAGCCAACACCTGCACACCTGCCTGTGGCAATTACGCTCATCAGCTCCTGAGCAGATTCAGGTTTGTGTTTTTCTCTTTCCTTCCAGAACTTCAGAAAAGGAGGGTGGGGTTGGGTGAACCTGTTAAGTTGTCCCCACCCCAGCGGGGGCATGGCCCCTGGTAGAGATGGGGGCCCCTTAAGCTGCCTCAGGGCCAGGGGTGGCAGGGCATGGACCATGGCATGGATTTTTGGAGATCTCTCCTCAGGAAGAAAAATAGTAAGATTAAAAGGAGACCGAAACAGCCATGTGCTCTTTGATCTGTTCCAGATTTTGGGAGAAGAGTGGAGCAGGAGGTGGTGGGATTCTGACAGCACAACGGTGGATGAAACCAGGTAAGGCCCTTACACAGGGATATGGGAAGGTCAGGAAGTGCCACCTCCCCCAGACCCTGAGCTGTCTTCTACTGAGTGGGTAGATAATAACTGGCAAACTTTCTGGCCAACTCCTGTTTTCCAAAGTTTCAACACAGGTCTTGTCACCTTTGAGAGGAAAAGTCCTTTGGTCTTTTTTTTTTTTTTTGCCCCCTCTCATTTGATTTTGAAATTTGGGCAAGCCACACTAACAAAAATAGTTGAAAACGCTCCAGCTAATGTGAACTTTGGTGATCCTTCTCCCCAAGGAAGACTACAAGCAGGTAGCTGACTTGACTTTATGCAAACCTTGCATAATCTGTCTTGGATCATGTTAGCCTGGTTAAATTAGCACAACCTCCATTGTGTGAGTGCAATTTAGTTGATAGAAAGATGCTTTATGGTAGTGATCTCTTACTTACAACACAAGTAGATTTGTACTGTATAAATACTCTGTTCTTGTGTACATTAGGAATTGTACTAGTTTGAATACCCTGGCAAAATAAATATGTCTAACTGACAATTAAATTGGTAGAAATCTGAGTATGGAACAAGTGTTAATCTTTCTTGAAGATGAAGAGTATTTACAGCAAAAAAAAAGTAGGTGCAATACAACACTCAGTTTCCCAGATAGAAACATATTAGGAAGAACCATATTATGAGTGACTTGTAAGTTAACTGTGGGGAAGAACAAGAGACTGTTGCCACAATAATTTAATCAGTATGAATTTCAGTGAAAAATGCTTTCAAGCAAAGTGATTTCATCCTTTATGCAGGTCTTCATTATATTTACAAGTTTTTGTACTGTAAATAATTTTCATGTGCTTCCTGGTAGCGTGACTGCCATCTCACCATTGTCTGCTGTGATTTTTTCAGATTTCAGGACTTAGAGATAGCTCAGTATTTGAAGATGGGATTTACAATAATGTTTTAAAAATACTGCGGTATTTGAAAAATCAATTTTAAAAAGCCTTATTTGGATTGAAGTTTATACTTCAGAGAAGAACACATGATTTTAAAGGCCAGATGACCTGCTAACATCCTTTAAAACCATGTTTAATATGCTGAGAAGAATGTATAAACTCTTGGTTTAAACAATTATAATATCCATCATAAGGATCTGGCAAGGTATGGAATTAATGCAAACTGCTTATTTGAACCGGACCAATATTTCCAGTAAAAATAGAAATGGTGAGTGCACTGTGAATGAGGCAGATCTGGTTTCTTTCCAGTCAGATCTACGCTAACTCCTAGGCATGATAGGGCCAACATGGACTCCTGACTCGAGTGTGTGCCCTGCACACTGCTTCCCCCTGAGTGGCCACCTTTCCCTGGGAGGGATAGCACAGCTGGTGCCAGGGTCATGCCAAGCCAGCTGTACCATGCCCACCAGTCTTTGGCTTGGCTGGTGAGACTGGTGCTACCTGCAGAGAGTCTCTCATGGGGAACAGGCATTGTGGAAAATGTTTTCCTGGTGGAATCAAGCAGCACAACAAGGAGACTTTTATGGGGAGAGAGGCCTATGAAAGTGTTGTTGGTGGCTGAGGTCAGTAGTACTGGTGGGGAATGACTCATGTGGGTCATGCTCATAGCAGCCAGCTCCCTGCACCATACAGTGATCCTTGTACCTGTTCATCAGTTGCTCATTGATTCCCTCTCCCACCTTCCTGCCAAGGGACAAGTGGATGTAATGGAGCATCTTGTTTCTGTGTTTCTGATATTATTACTTATGCAAGTCAAATATGCCATATGATGGAGGGGAAGTTTGGTGAAGTTTTGCGTTCCCCGAAGGTGTTCAATCTACAAGCTGAGGGCTCTGGACAGATGTGTGTGATTCTGCAGAGAGCTCATAGTGTTGGGGGAGTGAATCTCTCAAATGTTTCCTTCACTGCAGCTTCATGCAGTGTTAGATGTGATGAGGATGATAAGAATCGAGACCATGAACTCAATTAGGAATTCCACAGAAAGCTGGTGCCAGGCCCAATGCCAGGTTTGATATGCCTTTGTCCCTGAAGAGATGCATTGCAGCAGTAAATGAAGTTTTCTAAGCATGAATGCTGCGTGTTCGCATATTTCAAAGGACTATAGTCCAGCTGAGAAGTGACACAGCCATGAATAATGGAGACAAGGTCATCACCTGCCAGGGTGGCACAGAGCCTCCTAACCAATGGAAAAGAAGTGTTTCTTGCAGGGGTTGCCGTGGGAAAACTTAGCATCAGTAGCAAATCCAAGAGCACACCTAAATTACGAAACCAATACACCACTTGGGGAAATACACCATCCAGCCAGGCATAGTGCCCTCAAGTGACAAGCTCTTAGAGAAGCTTTCCTGTCTCCCATCTGTCTTACTTCTGTTTTGCTTGGATTTAACCAGCAGTTTTTCTTTCAGTGTGATGTTGGTGGTAGCAGTGTGTGTATATACAGAGAAATTTAGCTATAGCTGTATTTCACCTGCCCATTTCTGGCAATTCAGTCCATACCATATCACTCAGCAGCTTCGTGTAGAAACAGGGAAGCACCACAAAGAATGCAGATCAGGAATCCACAGGAGAGAGGAGTGTAGTGCTGGAGATAACACTTCTTCAGAAGTCAGGAGGTGTGTACCAGCAGGAATGATTCAAAATAATTTTAGTACATTACCCTGGACTTCTGCCACCCATCAGGCAAGACAGCAATATCTCATGGTTAATGCTGAAGTCAAGGAGGATGAGGATGGATGCCTGTCCTCTCTCCACTGACAGGAGGGTGTCATCCATCAATGCCACTTGAACAGCTCGAGTTCCATGCCCTGCCTTCAATCCAGACTGTGCCAGATTTAAAAGCAGGTTTAGTTCAAGCTGTCCTTTGGCTAGAAACCTGGTAATTGGGAACCCTCTTGGATATTGGTTAGGAAGAACTCATCATGTTGGTAATTCCCCAGTTGGTGTTCCCCATCTTCCCTCTTTCAAGACTTTGACCTTCTGGGTTGGGCTGTGGAACACTCTTGGGCAGATGGCAGCATGAGGAAGCCAGACAACATTGCCGGGTTAAATCCAGGACAAGAATGGGTCCTGAGGTGTAGTTGCTGCAGCCAAAAAGCCCTGTCCTGTCAACCCACTGGTAAACACCTTTTCCTCTGATCAAAGAGGTGAGAGCACTTTCTAGGATTTTAAAATGAAGGTAACTTTGGCCATATGTAAAAGAATGCCCACTTGTCCTCTGCACTTTGCCCCAGCTTGCAGCACACTGAGCTGTTCCGGCTCCGCTTGGTTGCTGTGGAGGCTGGGTGAGCCCAGAGCTGTCGTGCCTCTGTGTGTGTGGATCAGTGTGTGCTGAAGTGCCTCAGGAAGAGAATTACAGAAAGGAAAAGCCTATTAGCTGTCTCATTTGAGCTCCCTGTGATTATTTGTGTCTATGTGTAAGATTTCTTTTGGCTCCTCGGTTCCTTCTGGCTGTTGGTATATAATAGAAGTCCATAGGGGTGGTTACTGTGTACCATCAGTTTGGGACCAAATGCACTTGGCACTGAACCAAAATAAACACGAAGAGCCTGAATATGCAACAACATTTTCCTTCCTACCTTATGGATCAATGTCAAAACCTTTAAGTCTTTATGTCTGAATAGTTTTTCTGCAGTTATGTGTTAATTACGTGTTTATATTCTTACAAATGCGGATTTACGTTTACCTGTGTTTCAAGATGATTAGTGGGTACCAAGCAACTGATTACACTTGCAGCCAATCCTGTGCCATTAACAGTGAAAAATGGCAGGCACTGTTGTTTCAAATCTCATTTGGTTTGGCAAGGGTATGATGGTAAAAAATAACAGCTAAATCAATTGCTTGAATATACAGGGTTTTTCACCTTCAGGCATCTTTATCAGCACAGCTTTGATTAATATCTGTACACTGACTGGCATTTCCCTGTTGCCATTAGAGAAAATTTAATATGTTGTTCACTATTTTTCTCCAAGAGGTGGATTTTGGATTTTTTTTTTTTTTAAATTACCTAATGTTTATGTTTAGAAGAAGTCAGTCAATGATGATGATGCTCATACTTGACCCAGAATCTGAAGAATTATTTGAAAAGATCTGTGAGCTATTTAGTTTTCTAAATTACAATACTATGCTTATTTTTATTTAACAAACAAAAATTCCAGCAAAGTTTGTTTGCCCCATTACAAACAGGGCAGAGCTCACAATAAGCACACATGTAATGAAGGTAAACTAATATTAGCCAGCAGAGGAGAGGGTCAAATGTTTAATCTGAAACTGATTTCTTGGTTAAAACATGCAGTTTTCTGTCAAACAAAGAGAATAATGAATTTTTGCTGCTTGTAGGGAATTGTTTCAATTTGGGGAAAAAAGTAAAAAAAAAGGCCAAAAAACCTGTTTCATTTCAGCATTTCTAAACATTCCAATATGTTCTACAGTGAAATACTTTGATTTCACAACTACAAATGTTATTTAATTTTCAAAATTACTTCCAGTTTATTTTAAAAAGTAAAATGAAAGAGATTAAATATAAATTAAACTATTTTGAGTGAATAAAATTTTTTGCTTATTTTTTTGCTTTGGAATGGTATAATTTGCTAATTGTTTTTTTTGCTAATGCTTTTTTTTTGCACAAAGGAAATCTTATCTGGAAACTTATTTTGGGTCAAAGCAACTAATGATTACATATTATCTTTTGATTTGGCTTTGATTAGTCTTGGCTGCTTATAGCCCCTTGAACAAAGCTTGAAGGAAGAAATGTCAATTTCGAGTTTCCCAGTTCCAGAAACAGATAAAATGTTCCAACTATTGGAACCAGGTAGGAGAATGGTGGCGACTTCACTTTCTGTGGGCTCAGGAGCTTTGGAGTTTGAGCTGGCTACCATGAACGTCAGTGGAAAAATGTGTGTGCAGGATCTGTCCTGTTGAAGCTAATCCTGGGAATTAGCAAGTCTGCAGACTGAGGTACTTCCCTGGGCTTGTTGCTAATGAATCTGTGGTATAAGAAAATTACCTTGACCCTGTAGTGTGTGCACTTCTTTCCTATTGTCAATGCTTTTAAGGTCCTTGCAATCCTGCTCAGTGCTGTAGATATCACACTTAACCACCTAAGGAGTTTTTTTGGTAATCTTTGCTCTAACAAGGAAGCAAAGGTTGTTGTGAGTGAAGAAAAGGGTGGGGGCGGGGAGGTTTTCAATCAGCAAGTGATCTGAGAATAAAGAAAGGTTACCTGTTTGTTTGTCAACAGGATGAAGTAAATAAGAGTTAAAAAAATCGGAGACACCAGTCAAAGGCAATCAAATATGTATTTAATTAAAGCAAACATAAAAATTAAAGTTACATGTTGAATCAATAAACAGCACTTTTTTCTACATGCATTTTGAACAAGACAGATCAGAATCTTGCATGATGAAGACATAATGTGTCATAATAATTAGGAACACAGACAAAAGAACAGCTAATCAACATGCAAATTTATGCAGTTCTGGCGATTCAGATGAGGCAGATTTCTACCTCTTTTTTTGCTTGATTCATCTTCATTGCTAATCATCTGAAGGCTGCCAAATGTTCACTGACACTAATGTATTATAGGTCAAGAGAGGCAGGTCTTCACCTATTACCCCCACAAACAATATGCTTTCCTTCCCTGTTTCCTCTTCAGGATTTTCAGCAATTACTGCCAGATGCAATCAGACTCCTTGAATAGGAGCAACTGGGGCTTGTTTGTGGCTTGGATTCATTAGAATCAGGAGGATGAAGAAAGGAATAAATTACTTAATTGCACAAAAAAGTTGCAGCCAAAGTGATGGTGAGAGAAGCTGATTGTGTAGTTGCGTATTAGGCCACTCTTGGAATGGAGGATCTTAGAATAGCTGGTAGTTTGGCCTTCCTGATTCAGACAGATTTGGGTGTCCTCCAAAACAGATGGCTCCACACACCATCTATTCTTCTCTTTGTCAGGTTTTACCATTTATTTGATCTTGTTCATCTATGATGCTAGTTGTATTAGATGTAACACAAATATGCATTCAGATCATATCCATTTAGTCTTGCATCCCAACTTTTATTCTTTTAGCCTTGTTTGATGAGATGATCAAGTTGAACAAAGCCCTTGTTGTCCTGTTCCCGCACAACATCCATACATAAAACACCAAAACCCATGACTAAAGCCTTGCACAGGCAAATAATCCTCCTGTGTCACAGGTTTTAAAGGTTTATTTCTCCCTGTTTTACCAAGCAGCTCCCCATCTCTGACAAGTGATAACCAGACACAACAAATAGTTAATTTTTATTTGATCCCATAGAAGCAAACATTTGCATATGCCCAAGCAAAGCTGCCCCCCTCCCATCCTTATGCTGAGACCCCTGTTCAGATATTCTCTTCAGGTTCCAGGCCATGTGTTATGCTTGTGGGTGGTCTTAAGATCTTAAAGAAAAGCTTTGCTCTGTGAAGTCATGCAGCACTGTATGTAATTAAGAGGCTTTTTTTCCTTTTTTTTTTTTCCTTTCCCTAACCCCCTGTATGTTTCCTGATTTCATTGTTGTTGCGAATGATTAACATTTTGTGGAAGAGTTGCCTTTCAGGTAATGGTTAACATTAACTTTGTAAAAATGAGATGTGTGCTTAGGGATTCACTTCCCCGTGTCCTGCTGAGCACGGTGCTGCGCCACAGCGCTGCTCACTCGCATGGGCTGGAGTGGGGTCACGTCCTCCTGATGGCTGGGTCTGAAGTGTGTGCTGCTCTCTCTGCATTTATAGGGCTGCCTTGGCAGCTGCTATTGATCTTTCATCTGGGGCAGTTGGGGTAGCCCTTGTTTGCCTGATAACTGTGGGGATCTATGGTCAGAGAGGGGCAGGTCTTTATGTAATACGATGTTGTCCTGGACTACAATGAACTTTCAGGGTCTGTAGTCATTTATCTTTTGGCCCAACATCTGCTGCAACCTGACAGATGCCCAGGAAAGATACTTTACTCTGCAATCATGTTTACGTCTTGAGTGCACAGCACAGGATTTTTGAGTATCATTGAAGCCAAAATTGGAGATTGTGAAAGTCTTTAACATTTTTCGAAGTAAAATGAAACACCCATGGCAATGGCAGTGTAGTTGCAATGCTGGAGGGAGAGCTCAAGCTCACAATTTCCAAGGAGATAAACTGGAGAGACACCTCTTGCCAAGGCTGGCATCTAAGAACTGTTTGCATTGCCCCTGGGAGGGCAGCTATTCCAAAGAACCTATCTCCTGTAGTCTTTCTAGAGGCCGTGTGTTGATAGAGGTTCATGGAGATGGTGTGCCCTTCAGATGGCAACTTTTGGGCCTGAAGCGGATGGAACTTTTAGGCCAGAACCTCTGTTGCACAGCTGCCAGTGTCCATCTTGTCCTCTTTGTCCTCCCCTCAGCCCTTCCACAGTGCCCATGGCCCACTGTGGCTTTGGTCCCAAGGTTTCCCCACTCTTCCCCCTGTGCCAGAGGGGAAGGAGAATCATGCCCCTGGGGAGAAGTGGGGCCCAACTGATGGCTCCCCTTGCCCTGGGCAGGGCAAATCCTGTGCCAGGATCATTTCCCCTTCCTGTCAGGGAAGACAGAGGGCTAGTTATGCTGGAAAAGCAAAAGTAATGCTTTGTTCCATGCACTGCCTTCATTCCCATGAGCAAGGATGATTTTTATTTGGGGTGTTTCATAGGGCGCTGGTGAACACATTTTATTGCAAGTCTTGGAGGCTTAATTTTACTGCTGTGACACTAGGGGGAGATTTTTGAAGGCACAAATGCATTTAAGTGCTTACTCTCTTTTGAAAGTCAACAGGAGTTACACATCTAAATGGCCTTTGTGTGTGAGGGAAATACTGTGAAATGGGTAGAGCCCACATATCTGTTGCAAGTGATAAAGAAAGCCAATGGGTGAGGCTACACTGAACTGTTTTTTTTGTGGGTTTTTTTGGTCTTTTTTTTTTTTTTTTTTTTAAATTGCCTTCACATCCTTCATTTCTCACAGGCTAGGAATTGGTTTGTTACAAAGCACTGAGATACCTCATCTCCTCAGTCGAAATCCTCCTAGATAGTTTTGTGATAAGAAGACTGAGAAAATCTACACAAGGAACTTGTCTTTGTACAGATGATACCTGGCTGCTTTTCTGTCTAAAGTCATAGAGATTCAAGAGCTGATGATGTCTTACAAAGGCTCCCTCTATCCGAGGGTCCCCTCAGGAAGGCGGGGGGAGTTTTGCTTTGACAGGCTTTAAAGTCTGTGTAATCTCTTGCAGAATGGCCTCTGCTTTCACAGCTCCTCATGTTGCACCATGTCCTGATTTCTACACTTGTATTTGTCAATGAAACATTGCCTGAGCTTGGGTGTACACTTCTCAGTCTGAGTGGGGGCTGCTCACTTGGAGTATTTACCACTTTTTATTCTGTTGTGAAACTGTCCCAATGCACAGAATATTATCAATAGCATCTGAGTAAGTGACTAAAGTGTTCTGAATGGAAACACGAGGGAAAACGAAAGATGCAAATGAATACTCTTGTGTGCCTGGAAGGCAAGAAGCACTGGCAAAACTTTGGGCAAATGAAAGGCTGTTTGTGCCAACACTGGTGAAAAGGGTGTGGACACAGTCGGAAGCAAAAGGCCTCTGCAGTGTGCATGTTGTAAATGGTGCTTTAACTAGGTCTAAACACCTATGCTGGGCACCTGTGGCCATCTGCATTTGCTGTTAGCAGTACTCTTTAAATGCTACTGTTTCCTATCAGAGGCACAGGCCTAGAAAATGGACCTTTCTGTGTGGAATGAACATGTCTATGGGCAGATCACCATTCTTTGTATGTGTGCAAAATGGGGGTTAAAAAGGTTGCTGTCCTGTTGTGTCAGGAGTGGCAGACGTCACCTGGCTGGTCTCTGAAGGCTCTTGAGGAACTTCTGCCGATCGGTGAACTCATTCGTTCTGACAGTCTATTACCTCCTTTGTTTTGACATATTTTCACTCTCCTCTTAATGTTTTCCTGTTTTCATGAATCTTGCCCTTCTGCTGCATTTTCCTGTGTGTGTTTTTTTTCTCCCAGATGTTGTATGGCTGGCTATTTCAGTAACTCTCTGCGTACTACAGAACTGAAAAAAAAAAAAAAGGCAAGTGGAAAAACCCCACATTGGAATGATAGCGTATTTTCCATGCGCGTGTCACACGCTGGCTGCAACATGTTCAACTGACATGTTAAACATCTATATAAAATACTGCTCTACAAAGGGCTTAATTATTGTATCCATTCAGGGTATGAGTTGGCATCTGCTATTTTGAAAAGCAAAAGGCTCTTTTAAAATAGCAACGATTTGCTGGCAATGATGGATTTAATATTTGTTCAGTGCTTGAACCTGTTTAGGCACAGGTTTGTTTGATATAGGTAGTTTAGGACTTATTAAATGGCCAAAATACACAGGCATAGGGCAGGATATTTGAAGATGCACACAGTAGCTCTTATTTTAACTTCTGAAAGTCAGGTTATCTATCAAGGTGACTACACTTCTACACTTGAAAATATCCGCCTGCCTCATAGAGCTCAGCCATGCCAACTCTTTGCTTACCAAAGTAATTATATCTATATCCAAGCAGACTTATCAGGGGCAGGTTCTCTTCCTGTCTGGCTTAGTTTACATGTGGTATATCCTAGTGCTAGTATGTAGTGACTGCGCCTGGAGCTGAAATGGGATGAGCTGCTTAGTTTTACATACCTGTAATGCTTGTATTTGACAGCTCGTTGCTGAAAACTTTGCAAAGGTAAGTACATATAAGCCTGGGTCCTAAGCTCCAGAGGTTTTGCCAAGTTACCTCTGAGATTTAGTTGCCATGAGTATGTGTCAAGTCAAATTTCACATTGGAAAGGGATAACTAATGTAAAAACCAGGTTATTTGGATCTGACAGCATCTATCTTTGTCATAGTTCTGTCAGCCTTCCCCTCAGTTCTGCAAGTGAACATCTTCTGAGTAAATGTCCTTGAAGCATGTTTCTTCCCCTGCTCCACTCACTTTATGGGTGGATGTCACTTGCTGATGCACTTGTAGTGTCTACAAGTACACTTGGGAAGATCTTCTCCAAATCCCAGCTGCTGGAGTAACTCTTTAACCAGTACATACATGCTTGGAAAATGTCTGTGGTGAATACCCTATTGTTCTTCAAAAGACCCAGAATGTGAAACATGTGCTGTCTTTGAACAAGCTGAACAAGGTTGAGTATATTGCTACTGGAGGACATTGTAAGGCTTGTCATGTTCTTATTGCCAACTAGATTCTCTGCGTGCAATGTATCCAGTGTTTGACCCATGTCTCTGCTACTTCTCAGTGCATCTACTCCTGGTTAGAGAAACTGTGTCTGGCCTAACCTCCCTGCCACTTCAGTAGCTTGGTAATGTCCTCAACTGAATATGGGCATAAATGACCCCTGAGAAAAACCTTGCCACAGGCAAAGGTGCCAGAATTTCTTCTTAATCTTCTTCTCTGGTCACTACCTGGGCTGCCCAGGATGCTGAGGATCAGAGGAATTCAATCTATAAATGCAATTAAATTCTTCACAGCAGAAACTTTCCCTTTACACGTGTTGTTGGTTGATGGTGGCATTCAGTCCTTTGCCCATGGAGCTGGCAGCTGAATTCAAGAGAAGGGTCCCCAAGCTGTGAGACACTGGTAACTTGTGACATGCAAGGCACTTCAGAGTGGCTTGCAGTGTGCCAAGCACAGAGGTGGAACACTTTGGAAAAAGGATTTCAGCGTTCCTGATTCAAACCATGTCACACATGGTTTTGGAGGATAATGACAGTCTCTCAAAATCTCTTGTTACTTTTTTGTATTTTGAAAATGCCACCTGACACTGTCAAGTGATGGGGGTGCTATCAAGCAGTCACCTGATCCCTCTGCTAGATGGGCTTGTTGGATGAGTTAGGAAATCCAGGAGTTTGGACCCTTGATGGCAGCAAAGTCTTCTTCTCTTTAAATGTACGTATAACATGTTTTCTATGCCCTCTTAAAAGACAATGGTACCTGGGATTTCTTTCAGATCCAGATGGAAAGCTTTTGTCAAAAGGAGTGGTAATGAGGCTTAGTAAGATTTGTTTTTTGTTAAGAAAAGATCATCTGGCGCTTGCTTTTGGAGCTGGTTGCTCATGAAGGTTTCTAATTCAGGGTCTTAATTTTTGTAAAGAGTGAATTACAAGAAGTCAGAAGAATGATGCGAAGAGCATTTAATAATGCACATTCACAAAGAAGTGGTGTAACTACATTAATTAGGCAAGTCTTGCGTAAAGATGCAATGTAATTATATATTTGAGACAGTTAATTAGGGAGCTACTTGGAAATTTCAGTGAATATTAAGGTAATTATACATAAATACTATAACCATTAAGACTGCACCCATAATGAAAGCAATAACTAATTACATAAATAACAGCATACTTATGTTTTTACATTACCAATACCTAACAATACTTCCTCTCTTTCCCTGCTCTCTTTGCCATGCAAATGACAAAACTTCATTTTTTTTTTTAAATTCAGATATTCTTGCAAATTGTTGTGGAAACAATGAACTTTCCTCTTGTCCTCTTTCTCTAGAGAAGACTGGACAACAGGAGTTATGCACACCTAGCAGGAAGACAGTCAAGAATACTGTACAGGTCTCTGGGTTACATGCTGAGTTTTTGGTGACTTCTCTTGGATTTCATACAAGCTCAGGTCTGAGAAGTTTAATAAAGAAATTGTATTGATGTAAGGATAATGTTTTAGATGTTCAGGCAGCTGTGAGTGAATCAGTTGTGAGGGTTAGGTGAATGGGTATCACAGAAACGTTGCCCTGCATTTTTTAGTGTTGGGCCTGTAGGCAAAGGCCAGATCTTTACTAAAACATTTCCCACCATTTAGTTCTGTCAGGGTTTGAGGTATCTGTCTGCTGTCACCTTCATATTCACCTAAACCTACTGGCTTCCAGTGACAAGTGTGTCAACATGTACTATGTTGTGCACATTGCTGTTGTTTTTCCAAGCTACCTCTACAAGGCTGTAACTCAGGCTCTTTAAACCCTTAAGAACTACTGTGCTGAGAGCTTTATATGAGGGGCAGCCTTACTGACTCAGCTGAAAATCAGGATTGTTGCTTCTCAACCTACTTACTGAGTCAATAATAGGTTTTAGCAACTCACCTGAGAATCTAAAAGTCTCAGAATGAGTCTGTGATTATGTGTACTATCACGATGGAGACTTTACAGGTGGGGAAACAGGCACAAAGAGCTCAAATGACTCACCCAATGCCATGAAGGACGTCCAGAGTCCCACCGTAAGTCTCTCTGCTCTGTTTTAGTCAAAAGGACTAAAGGGCTCTCCTGGCAGAAGGATGTGGTTGGTACATGGTTTGGGATCTAGTGATGGGACTGTTTCCTCTCTTTGTTAATCTTGTCTGAATAATTAAATTGACCTGGTGAGACAGTGGAGTTCACAAAGGAATGTAATTTTCAGCCAATTGTCCATATTATTATGCTTCCATTAACATCACGAGTAGCAGACTAAAAAGGCCCATAGCAGCATGGGCTCAGCGCATGTTTGTAATTTTGAAGTTACTGTCCTGCAGAACACAAGGTCATAACTAGAGAGGGACTGGCACCTGGGATTTGCTGAGACAAAGTTAAAGATATTTAGGACAACACAGTAAATTTTGCTATACTGTCATTGCACACTCCAGGGCTAGTAGCTGTATGCAACTAAATGGTGTTTTCTTAGCTCAACAACAGTGACTAACGATACTTCCTGCCATAAACTTCATAACATATCAAAGACTGGTGGGACATTTCAACTTATTTTGATTCTAGATAAATAGTGTCATAATTTTGAGATGGCTAATCCTTTCTCTATAAATGATCTTATTGTTACGGGTTCACATAATGGCTCATGTTCCAAGGGAGGTCAGTTCTTATATCTTTTTTTTTGCACAAAGTAATGTCACTAAGTTTTTAAGCTCTTTGTTTCTAGCAGAGTGAGATTAGGGGCAGCTGACCTTTTTTGGCATTATAATACATGGACACTGAACTTTGTGTAGATCTGTTGGAAGAAAGATTAATTAACAAATGCTATAGCAGTAGATACCTACCAAAGATAAATTGTACTGCATTGCTGTGATATATTTCCCTGAGTTTGTGACCAAGAAAAATATAGTAGTTCTAGTTCATCAAGATTTCTATAAAATATTTAATACAGTGGTATACAGAAGAAAACAATTTGGGCTGGAGAAGATACGGCACAATAAATGTAAAGAAATGGCTAAGGAAAGATTGCTGAAAACTGAGCTAAAAGAACTGCCAAGGGACAAGAACGGTGACTAGCAAAGTTTATTAATGATCAGTCTTTTGACCTATCTGAACATTTTTATTTGTAGTCATAGCAGAAAATCTGTGCAAATACGAAGTCTATAAAGAGACAGAAAGCTGAGAGGCCTTGACAGTTCAGAGAAGAACTGACCCTGACAACAGGAGAAATGGAAAACGGATAAAATGAAGTACTAATAAACCACAAGGTCATGCAGATGTTTTTTTGCTCTGAGCAGGAGGCTCATCAGCTGGAAGTAAGAGAAGTGTTTTGATGAATCTCCCAATGATTGACAAATGCTGGGGCTCTACAACAGCAGGGAAGGGAAGTATTCCCTGAGATGTTCTCCTGGATGTTGCATCAGGGGAAGCATATCCAGGAAACATGTGGGATTCCTGACTACTTTTGTACAAGGCACTGGGGACATCCAAAAAAAGACTCCAGAAGAAGGGAAATTAAATTGAGATAGGAAGTGGGGGATAAAGGACTGTGTCTTTAGTTTAGCAAAACTAAAACTGAGTACTGGTATATTTCTCCCTATAAATATATTAGCAGGGTAAGTGGTGAGAGAGAACTGGTTAAATTAAGGGTGTATTGAATGCCATAGGAACAATTGATAGGAGCCAACTGAATAAATGTTCTTTGGAAAAGGGATGAAGGTTTTAATAACGTGAAGTTTTGGAGCAGTTTTCCAATAGGAGTCACAGGGGCAAGAAAACTACCTGATTTCAAGAAAAAACTTGAGAAATTTATCAATGAGATTGTGATGTTGCGATATCAATGAGATATGGTATGTCAGACGTAGCAGGGGATGACCTGGGAGGACTCTTCCAGTCCTATTTCCTATGTAAAACTATTCAACAGAGCCCCTGGTCTCCAGAGTATTTTTTTCTGTAAAAAGACTTCAATAGCAAGCTAGGGAAAATGGCCTTTCCTTTGGATTCTTTGTTTGCCCTTATCTATACAGGAGACATAGATCTGATCAAAGTGCCAATGAATCTTGCGGTAGGTTGGATGCAGATCTCTATTATCTGTGTGACAATACCTTTTAGAGGTCCTGCTCATTACTGGGGCCCAGCTACTTTCCATGACCTGACTTTTATGATCCCAGTTCATCTCTTAGCTAAATTCATCTGAAGCTGTTTCCTTGATAGCCCCTTCAATATTTTACAGGCTTCTTACAGTTCTTGTATTCTTGTAACCTTCTGAGGTCCTTCAAAGCAAGCTAAACAATCTTCTACCTTTCACAGTGCCTTCAGCTAGCCAAGCCCATGAGTAGATCCCTAATTCTCTGAGAAAAGATCAATAGCCCATCATCCTCTGCTATGCTAAAAAGATCTGGCAACTGAAGTCTAGGTGTAGCAACTGAAAGAACTGTTAATAATGGATGATGACTGACAAAACTCTTAGGTGTGAAAGGAGATTTACCAGGAGCATGGTGTTCATGCACAGTGCTCACTGATTGACAGCCCCAACAGGTTAGAGGTTACCCATGGAATACAGTCTTGATGGCCTAGGATGAAATGTTCCCCCTGACCCTTCTGTAAGCTGGTGATACAAAGCACTGGCTAACATATCATTAACTTGCTACACCACGATGATGGGATTAAGACCCAGAGGGCTTTATCTCTACCTTATTAATGGCAATTAAAAGCTGCGTGACAGTTTTAAAACTTGTTGATGTAAAGAAAGTTAGTGCCTGTCTTATAGCGGCACAGTAAATAATTGTCTGGTTGCTTGGCTTTTTGTAATCTGCCCCTGCAGCTGTATATTATCATTACTTTGCTGAAAATACAGCTTTTCGATTTATCTACAAAAGAGCAGGTAAGGCTCTATGTAAATAATGATGAAGGACACTTCCAGGTTGGATTTTTTCCCACTTAGATTGCTGAGCATGAAAGAAGCAGAGGATTTTCAAAACCAATGGCAGTGTCTGTAAGACCTGTTTTTCAAAGTCTAATTACCCCCCAAAAATGTTAACCCCAATTTTAGTTACTGCAAACTTCACCTGGCTAATTCATAGGACAGGTATTAAAATCTCTCTCTACCCTTCTTTATATGGAAAGGGATACTTATTCCTTCTGGGGTGTTTACCATTGTTGGAGCTGTACTTATTTGTGGCAAGAAGTTTCATATCTTTTGGCCCTCTGAATTCAAGGAAATGTGACTACTTCCAGAGCAATATTGTGAGTGCTGTGAACTAGAAATAGCTCTCTTATGTGCTGCTCCTCTTAAAATCTCAGTCTAAATTGGAAAGAAAGGATCAAACCCAAATATGTGCTCTAACTGGAAAGTCATGTTTCCCTCAAATATTTAATGACTGTTCTTGTGCTCCTACATATCCTGATTAACTTCTCTGGTTGTGGCATCTCACTTTTCAGATTGTGTTTCTGAACCACCTTCCTAACTTTTATTTTTCTGTGCAGATGTGCATTGGGTGCTTTTTCATGAGAACTGGCTTGTTGGGGTTTTGGGGGGAATCTTATATGCTGTGAATCTTTCTTGATATTTTAGGAAGCATGGTCAGGTTTTTGCTTTCAAGAGCTAATCTCAACTCTGTGGAGTGACAGAGTGGGGAAAAAAGTAATCAGTGCAGCTCGCAAAGAGACTTCTCCCAGCTTGCTCCCCAGCAAGCAAGATGCAAAGACACCAGGTCTGCCTTTCTCTGTATTTTTGCTGCATTTTTTCCAAGGCCATAAAGGCTGGAGAGCCTTTATGCATTTGGTGTTGCTCTTGATTGCTTTTGGACTAGAGAAAAGGACTCAGCTTTTGCCACTGCTGTAATTTCAGAGGTGTGGGTGGCTGTGGCAGCCTGCAGTGGCCTGTGTCTGGCTGAGCCACTCCAGCTGTGCTGAACCAGCTTGAGGACTCCTGCTGGGTCCTGCCTTCTCCCAGCTCTCCAGAAGCTGTGGGACTGGGAAACGTCGCCTGTCATTTTTAGCCTCTTGCCACTCTAAGGCAGAGATTGCCTTACACTTGTAGTTTATACAGCCCCAAGCACAATGTCAGCATCACACATTAATTAATAATAGTGGCTTATATTGCTAATCAGTTAATTATAAATTATGTCTGCTGGTTATGCCTGCCATCATATATTACTTTGTAGTTACATGGATATACACGTAGTGTATCTGGGCTTTTGTAAATCAGCTTGTAGTTGTTCAATGATACAAAGGCTATGCCAGCACATAAATCCGATGTAAACTGCTAATCATTTTTAAATGAAGACAAAGCAATCTGAGTTTTAAATCCATAATGCAAGAGAATTACAGTGCATGCGCCTGAAATTTAGGAAGAGAACTTGCTTTGCAGACATTTCAATTGTAACCAAAATTCTGACGTTATGCGCATTACATGGTATTTTACTGAAATCACACTCAGTGGCAGATTTGCATAAATGAATGTATTGTATTTTTTATAACTGTGAAAGCTTTAATTACCTAAACTCTAATTAGGCTTGCATTTTTTAGAAAACACAAGATATTAGCTTATTTTGTAGTTGGCTCAACTTTAATGTTTTCCCACATTTGTAACTCATACGTAATAAAATTCTATAAAAACACAGGGAAAACACAGAGATGAAGGCATCCCTGGAATTTCTGGAGCTGATTGGTTGTTTCTCCTCTTGATGAATTTAAGCCTCAATGCACTGAAATTTTCTTGAATGCTGCCCTAGGGCCAAAATCACACCTGATATAATTTTGTTGCAGACAGATTTGGTAGTGCTGCATCAAGGATGAATTTAAACAAGCATATTTTGATAATTTCTAGGAATAAAGGTGTTGTGTGAAAGGGAGTTATTGATGATATTATTTTATTGTGGAATTTGTTTGGTGTTCTTGGAACTCTTGCAGAATTCTACAATTTTTTTTTTAGGTAGAGCATGATGACAATACTCTCTGGGTACTTGGCCTGCTGGGATTGGGATTGCAGTAAAGATTTAGGCACACAACACAGATTTTAAAAGGTTTATCCCAATAGGACTTTCACATGGCACCCAGTGAGTCACTGTGATGCCTTTCATAAAGTGGGAAAAATTAACCAGATAAATACAACTACCATCAATTGTTATCATCCCTTTTGCCTAACCTATGAAAGAAGTGCTAATGCATCTTGTGTTAATTCTTCTGAATTTTCTCCTTTGCTTCCATATGAACACGCTCTTGTCTCTCTGTTGGGTTGTCCAGATTTTGCCCTTTCCTGTGTCACAAAGTTGTGGCAGTTTCCCGTGTGTTTGTTGCTGTGTGGGTGGGCTGCTGTACTGTGCTCAGACAAAGCTACTTTTGCAGGCAGTTGAGAAGCCTGTGCTGGATCAGAGCATCCAGGCCAGCACTCACTGAGGACGTGCTGATGGGAGCGTGCAGCACCTCTGTTCTCTCCTGCTGCTAAGGCAGGTCTACATGCTGTTGACATGCTTGTTGTGGTGTGTAGCCTTCCAGATGCTCAGGAGTGCTTCTTTTCTAAGTCAGAGGGAGGTGAAGATGCCTCACCTCTTGAAGGACTGTGTTGAGAGAAGTTGTATAAATCCTCCAGTTTTATTCTAGGTGCTGCTTGCAGCACCTGTCAGGTAGAACCAAACAGCACCACAGCCCCACCATTGCCAGAAAAGAAAAGAAAGACTACTAATATCTCACCCATTATCACTGCTGAGAGTTTCAGCTGTATTTTGTCAGGAGGAATGAAAAAGAGGAAAGGAGCATCTCATTTATTTCCATAATTTCTCCTCCCTTCCTCTTTCTAATCCTTTAATGTCTTGCAGCAGAAAGAGTTTGTGGAGTTCTTCAAATGAGCTGTTTAGATGAAAAGTAAGAGATGTAAACATTTAGCATCTACAGGTTACATTTCTTGTTTTCTTCTCTTCTCAAACTTCAAGGCTCCCTTTTTATAATGCTGACTGTGCCTTTCATTTAAGTAATTGTAGTGCTCTGGGAGACATTCTTCTCTGCAGCAGTTGTGGGGATATATCACAGTTTGTGGTATGTTACTGCATTTGTGCTAACACCAACTGGAATGATGGAGAACACATTATTAAAAGTGCCTTTATTCTTTTCTTACTCATCACAGATAATATTCACCTAAATATTTTATTTTGAAGGGATGCAGATACCTGTGATTGCAAGGTATCACCTAAGCTCCTGTGCCAGGGCAGACCTGTGAGTGGATTCAGTGATGTCAGCCCTGCTTAGAGCAAACAGTTTTCAGAGGCACTCTAAATCCAGAAACCTCTGTGTCCCATTCCCAGCCACCTGCATCATATCTCTGGATATTCTGCAGGCTGTGTGTGTGTGTTTGTGTGTGCAGCTACCAGCTGGCTGAAGCTCCTGACGTGCTCCTGTGTAGAACCACGTGTCCCTGCTTGAGCTCTGATAATTCTGGCCTTCAGCTGGTGCAGATAAAGCTATTGGGGATGATGATCTTGGGTGCACAAGTATATCCATATCCTGTTGTTTCATGTGGGCTGTGGTCTTCTAAACTCGTCCTAAGGGTCGAACCTACTGTGGATGGAGTCTCAGACCCACAAGAGGACCTGATTTTTATGAACCAGACAGGATTAGTTCTTCTCTTCTACAAGAGGCAAAGCATCAGCAAATTCAAATAAAGGGTGGTATGTACCTGTCTACCTTTTAGGTTGCTAGTCCCTTTCAGCAAATGAGTCTTTTTGTGTTATATCCTCCTGGATTAAGATACTAAACAACATGGATAAAGCTGGGGAAAGAAAATCAGGCCTTATGGTATGTTATTTGACATTGATACTGCATATGTTACTGTTTCCAGACATTTTCAGACAGACAGAAGGAAAGGGGTAGACCTCGTACTTTAGAATACATGAAACATGTATCTTTTGAAGAAGATGACAATAAGTAATTTTATAGTAATATTGACATCTTGTGTTTAAGTGGAATCTTTTTCTTAAAACCAGAAATGAATGTCAAATGGCACAGTCAGCTTGAAATCTGTATAAACAAGTGAATTACAACAGGTTCAGTTCCTTGACCTGCTTCTTAGGCCTCCCGGTAACTTTTGGGTATTATGGCTTCCAAGTCTTCTTGTCCTTAAGTAGTTTTATTTTCTTTTTGTGTGAAAAGTACCAAGGAACACTTAGTTATATAATGAGAAAGCACTGAGTGGACCAGGAGCTAGTCCATCCAAAAGTTGACATGTTAAAGAAGATTGTATTAGAGAAGATTGTCCCACCCTTATAAGAAGAATTTTGTTTGCAACCATGCGTGCAAGAGAAATGAATAAGCTCCAAGAAGAAAAGCTTGATCCAGTATTTAAGTCTCAGCTATGGCACTGGGACATTTGGGTTGTTATATTTTATCCCTCCAGAATATTTTCTTTCTCTGTACTAGTTCCAGCAAGTCTTTTGGCCCCACTGCACAGATACAACACTGAATGCCACGGTGGCAAGTGTCACAACACCTTTCTTCAGTGGCACAGTGCCCACAGTGAGGCTTGGCAGCCTAAAGGTAGGTGTGCAGGTTTGTTGTAAAATCTAGATGGAGTCTGGGAGCTGGCCAGGGAGATACCATTGCAAGGTGTGCCCTCCAGGCACAGACTCTTTAACTGGCACTGTCACCCTGGACCCAGGCTTAGCTCAGAGTCTGACTTTCCTCTCAAGAACCAACAAGGCGACAGCAGTAATTTGTCTGATGCTTTACTGGTTTGTACATTCATCCAAAACATTGGAGTTCACTTTCCTTTTCTCCTGCCTTAATTCCTTCATCTCTTTTCTGGTAGGATTAGATCCTACACATCAAGCTAGTCTTAGGCAGGATGAGAGAAGACACTCTTCATGCCTCTTAAAAAAATTCTTGTTGTAAAGTTCAGGATTAATGGGGATAGAGAAAGGGAGTGAGGATAGCCTTACTCTGTAGCGTATTAGCTAGCACACCTACTTAGGAAAGGAAGGTTGTGTATCAAAGACTGTAACTCACATAATAAAAATCCAAGGCTGCCATTGCTGCTAGGTGTGCCTTCCTCCTGTAGCCCTGGTGTACAGGAAATGGAGAGTTCTGTGGAGATGGTTTTGTATGGAAGGCCCTTCCAGCAGATGTTTCAAAGGTACCTGTAAGACGAGGCTGATCTTCTGAGGTAGATGGAAGTGTGTGGATGCCTGCTGGGCCAAAAGTATTTGATCCCCATTGAGTGACTGGGCCTTTTCAAGACAGCATTTTCTAGCCATGCATAGAAACAAAATTGTGGAAACTGGGCGAAATGTAATGCAATTGACTGATGTGCCAAAAGACTTCTGGGTGTTCTGAGGCTTGTATCTTTGCCATGCAGGCAGGTTATAGCTTTCCAAGCACTGTTGTGAGTCTGGTCCAGAAGCATTGAGTTGTCTACCAGTAAACTACAGAAAGTGTCCTTATCTTCTCAAGGAGTTCAGTTATTGTGCCCCATTATCAAATAAGTAGTTAACATAAAAAGGACAAAGAAAAGTTTAACACTATCCCTTTCAGACTGCAAGCTGCTAGGAGAATATAATTTCAACTTGATATGGGATGTTTTGACAGACAGAGAGGAAAAAGGCAACATTTCAAAACTGTAGGTAATTTGTGAGGAGATGAATTTGTGATTTTTCCAAACTTGGTTCTGAACAGTCCTGAGAAGCCATTAGGATCTACTGATTCTCAGGCTTTCTGAGACCAGACCCTAGGAGCTGCACCTGAGTCCCCTAAAAATGGAAGATTCTGAGATCAGTGTGAGAAAAAATTTTGGCGGAGTACCCTATGTCATGCAGTGGGCTTGTGCTGAAGCCAGGGCCCAGCATCCTTTCTCCAAGTCCTCGTAACAATAAGAACAACCTCCTCAGCAATTGCCTTACAAAGGGTTTGAACATCAGGTTACCCAGAGACATGAGCAGATAGTAGAGCAGTGATGTACAAATGAAAGTCCTACACTTTGACCTCCAACCACATGAAGCCCCATTACAATAAATATCCAACAACACGTCCCTTTCCACACCACATGGATGCTGCCTTAGGTACAAAGGTACTAAAATGACTGTTCCATGTAATAAAACATGGTGGGAGAAATTATGAAGTATAAAGTGAGGTTATTGCCTTCACTGCTAATTAAAGTTTACTGTATCTTCTTGCAGCTTTGTTTAATGGGCTCCTACATATCATGGGGTGTTTCTTTAAAGAAATAAAAGAAAGCTCTTTTTAAGGTCACTCACTTGACCTCAATTCATTGTGTTGTGAATGCAGTATTGTAGTAGCACATATTGTGTGGGGTACAACACCATGTGCTGCTCCAAGACTCCTGTGGTAGCTAAGCACAAAGGGCTGTGTTAACGATGATGTGTCAGCCTTAGCTTTGAATTTCCTTGCTTGAGTGCTAGTTTTCATTACTGACACATAATACATGGTGTTAACCATTTCAGCACTGAACTGTGCACAGGGAAACACCACCGTTTGTGCTTGGAAATGGCCATTTCTGAAGTGCCAATGATCTGACGTACAATTATTATTTTATTACTTAATGGCTCCAATTAGGGCAAGCATTGTCAACTAGCACACAATGATCTCAGCACCACAGTGTGATATAACTATTACAATGAGTATCGTAGCCTGATACTTATGTCATATAGGGAATAAAAAGCTTCAGGCTTTTTTTTCCCTCTGATTTGGCAAAAAAAAAAAAAAGAAATCTGTATTCTGAGGTTTTCACTTTGTTTCTTTGTGCCTTCATTTCCTCATCAGATAAATTCTGTAAAGCTCTTTGAAAATTGCTCGTACTTTATGTAACGTTTCATACCACAAAAAAATTCTTACTAGTAACTCGTACAGCTCTGTTCTTTGATGGCTAAATCCTTGATTATTTTCTGTTTTCTCTTCATTCCTTTTCCCAGTCTGCTAGCTGAGTCTAGATCTGTGTTTACATCATACATCTCAAGCTGCAGCTGCTGTGGACTCTCTTGTTTGGTGGAACTCTGTTACTTTGGTATCTTGGCTCTTTATCTGGCTCGGGTTGCTTCCTCCTCAATACATGTTCCACTCATGAGGCGGGTGATCCAAAGCCCATTGAAGTAAATGGAAAAATTGCTGTTGATTAAATTATTTCACATCTGCACTCCCTGGCTCTACCAGCTTCTTCTATTGTCCACACATCCTGATTCACAAATGTTTTAAATGACAGCTTTAGGAACATGAAAGCCTTTGGGGCAATGGCCTAAAGAGACAGCAGAGGGTGAAATTTGTGAGCATTATAATGCTAGAGCTGTAGTGCTTCCATTAGTCAGTGCTGAGCACCAACTGAAAAGCTTGCTTCAATCAGGCAAGGAAGGCTTGCATTTCACACACACAGGCACACAGGCAGCCCCCATCTCAGAGTGTTGTTCATCAGGAAGATTATTTCTTTCCAAGTGCAAACTGAGCATCTACTATGCTTGTCCTCCAACCCTGGAAATCACTGTGGGAAAAGGTGGGAACATGTGGAGGGAGGAAGCCAGTTCCTGCACCTGACCTGCTATCAGGATCACAGAGTCATAACAACAGGGTCCCAACACCCTTCATTTAGGTGTTGCCCCCAGTTACTTCTTTAAAGTGACTCCTTGTGGGGACCCTATATAGGACAGGAATAATTCATACTGGAATTTCAATGGACTTCTCAAAATGGTTAAAATGGCAGAGAGAGGAGGTATCAGTAGACTTCGTTTTCAGATGACAGTAGTGGAAATTCAAGTACATTTTCAAAATGAAGGGGCTGTTTACCAACATAATATTTGGAAGCAGTCAGGATGTCATGTACAATTATGGCAACATTTGGTAAAGGTCACATGCACTTAACTGATCAACAACTCAAATATCATTCCCAAGGTTTTGTAATTTGTTTTTTTCCCCCCCTCTTTTTCTCCTTTGCTCCTGTGCCTGCTGTCTCTTGAGCTGGAGTGTTATTCCAGGCACAAAGATCATGAGGTGATTACATACAGCCAGGCCCAGATGTAGGGATAGAAATTCAGCACTATGAGCTCACCTGTCTTTAGGAGAAAGTTTATAAACATTTGGAAGCTGTTTAAAAGCATTTGCAAGTCTTTTGATGTTTGTTGTCTTGTGTTAAGGCATGGTTTCAGCTTTACCAATGGAACAGATGCTGGTTTGTATGCCTGAATTATATAACTTTGTACCAAACCTTTCCGTTCATTACTAAAAGAATAGCAACATCATTAGAGTTATAAATATAGTTACCAAGGAAACCAGTTTATCATAATTGGTTATCCTTGTTTCATTCTTTATCCCAGTCTCTTTCTGTTCTCTATCCTATGGCACCTGACTGTGTTTTACCCTCAGTTAAAAGATATGATAACCTGCTATCAGACTAGCTGACTCGTTGATCTGCTTCTTAATAGAGATGGATATACCTTGCCTGCAAAATTTAAATCAGGTTTTCTTTCTTTTTCCACTTTAATTTTTAGGGTTCTCAGGGGAATATGTCAGTTTATTGTGCCCAAGCTATTGAGAAGTGACTTGGATTTCTAGTATTTCCAAATTCATGTGCTGCCACTAAAAACACAGTCAAGGAAAAGAGGAAGCAATTCTTGGCTAACAGCTGGAATTAGCTCCCCTGAAATGTTTAAAATAATCAAGGAAAAGAAGATGCAATATCCTGTGGCGAGGAAGGAAAGGACTTGGCTTTCTTTGCCAGGGCCTTGAGGCATTTCTTTTCTACAGCAATTTTCTGGGGTGATTTTTTTGGGTGTCTTTGGTCCTGGTTTCCTACCCATGTAGCAGGTGTAAGCCATGCCATTGATGAGATCAATGACAGTATTTGCACAAACGGAGTGAAACACTTTGTTCTGTGAGGGCTGATGAGAAGGCTTCCTTCCCTTGAATTCCCCTGCATTATCATTTTATTAAGATAGGTGAAAGCTTTAGCTTTAACTGAATGTCACATCAATTTTATTATGTCTGTAGGCGTCTTTGTTTTTAAAATTCATGACAAGTTCCTTGCAATACATTTTTACTACATTACAGCCACCTGTTCTACCTTGGTGGGTGGCTGTAAATCTGGGACTGTCCTTTCGTGTGCGTGTACATAAATGATTGTTTCTTTACGCAGCATATTAGGAGCTTCCAAAATATATTCATAGCCTGGACCGTTCTGGGGGGACATGTGCATGTTTTATGGATTGGCTTTCCTTTTCTGCTACCACAAAAGGATCACCTGGGGTCCCAAAGAAAAACTCCTTGCCTTTCCCATGGGCCACCATATGCATTTTATCCATTCCTAGCCACAGTCAGTTCACTTGTCCTGTATGTTACCATTAAAACAATTAGCTCCTAGATCAGCTTTAAATAAATAATTCAGATTGGTGCAATTCTTGACATGCCTTTACATTTAATTGTCAATATCTGGCTTACCCAAAGAATGTCCGCTCTAGATACTATGTGTTAGGAAAACATGCAAGCACTTCCTTAATGCCCCTTTGGTGTTCCTGGGGTTGGATTCTGTAAAAGCCCTCAGCTTCCATGGAGCTGCAGACAGACTGGGGCCGGACTCCACTTATTCCTGAAGGGAAGCCCACTTCACACTGTTTTTCAGGGGTGCAATTGGCTTGTGGGGGGTGATGTGTTGAATGTGAACCCAGGATGACCACCCTTCTGTCCCTCTTGTCTGGGTCAGGCTTGGACCAACCATCTCACATCCACGTGCCTTAGTTTCCTAATTTTCAAATGGAGATAGTGATATTTGATATTTGTGCTCTCCATTTTTTCCTCCTGTCCACTCAATTGCTACTCTTCATGGTGGTGTTACTCCTGACAATTCTTGTAAAGCTGTTTGTTTGAATACTGTAGCTTTTTGACGCCGTTCAAGTGCCAGAGGCCTGAAAGATAAGTGTGTTTATTTAATGGGATGAATTACAAATAAACTAACTCAATACATTATTAGAACCCTGGGCTGATTTCAGGTAGAGGCTTACGGGCTTGTTTTGTTCATGGCCAATGGAAGCTCCTGGGGGCAGAATCTTCTCTCTCTGTATATTTGTTTTTAAGAGCTGCATTATTTTAAGAGCTTATTATGCAGAGGCTGTCCAGTTCCTTGTACAATATTGTAACCCAAATTCGTGGACCACATAGAAAGCTCGTGATGACAGAAAGCGGTCTCAAGAGTCAATGCTGCAGGCTAGTCTTTTATTAATCTCCTGCAAAATGAGGTCCCACAGCAGCAAATCACCCAGTGCTGACACATTTAGTGCTTGTCTTCCTTAGTTCACATAAGGGGAAGAGCTCTGCATCCCCATTTCTGAGAGAACGAGGTGCAGCATGCGCTGTGTCTAAGGAAGAGGTTGGGTTTGCCAAGAGCACCAGATGAGACATTGATGAAATCCTGGGAGCGCCTGTGTACTTCTGGTGGTGTGGATTGTAAATCACAGTAAGGGATGTCGATGCTTTAATTATGTGTATGTGATGGTCTATGTGTTTGTGCTTGTGGGTTTTTTATAAGTACGGTAAATGGAGAAGAGAATCTGGCCTGGCTCTGAGGCTGCTGCTGCTACTGGCGAGGCAGGAGAACATTTTGGCAAAGCAGTATATTTATTTTTTTTAAACCTCCCTCCACAGCCCCTCCTGCTGTACTATATTTTTCTTTTTTTTCAGGGTTTTTTGTGTTCCTTATCTGAGGTGCTGCTGGGACTGGCCGTGTGCTGCAGCTTAGTGAGCTCTTTCCCATTTATCTGGTGTGGTTCCCAACCTATGATTTAACCGTGGTGTGTGCAACAGAAAGGGAAAAACAATGTTTGATCTGCTAAAACGTACCTTAAGAGCAAACACACACACATTGATGAAGGTATCAGCTGGGTTCTGCCCACAGTTATGTCAAACAAAGTATGCTAGGAAGTGCCAACTTTCCTTTTGTGCTGTGACACCAAGCGCTGCCAAAAGATATTAAAAAGCTTGCGTGAACTAGGTGATGGCAGCTGTAACTATCTAAGTTATTGCCTGGCAACTGTAATGCTTCTTCAGTGCTGCTGGCTGCTTTTTATATTTGGTTCCCCATTTGTTTGCCCTTATTCTAGCAACCGATACCACCAAAGCAGGCAATCAGTGTGTTACAGCACATGGCCACTTGCTACTGCAAAATAGGCAGCTTAGTAGTGGCAATTGAGAGACTCTCATGCAGCAGCTGATATAAGTCATATTTCTTTTGGAAGAGAACCAACCTAGCTTTTTTTTATTTTTTGTTATGTGTCAGTGTGAATCCAAGAAACCTTAGATGAGCTGATGGCAAAAGGCAAACACACACACATGCACGTACACACAGACATTCACATGCATACACACAAAAAAATGCAGCTTTCCGTGTTCTTTCCGTGTTGGCTCTAAATGTGCTAGAACAATATAGCCAGCTCCCAGCCCCTGCCAATCCTACATCTGCTCTCTAAAACCTCCAGCAAATAAGAATTACTGTGGGGTTGTTTAACCAACGCTTACAATATACACACTTTTCATTTTTCCGTCGCTTCTATCTGTACACTGGTGGCAAAGGTTTGAGAGATAATGGAGAATGATACCCACTGGGCACTTGTTTTTTCAGTGCTGTGAGGTGGGCAGTAGCCACCAAGATCTCTCTGCTGGCATGATTTGGGGCAATATAAAATGTTTTTCATTCCTGTGAGCTTTTGGGAAATTGTCTGTACAGTGGGGAGTGGGTTTCTGCTGCTTTTAGGTGTTTTTTTTTTGTTTTTTTTTTTTTTTTCCCCCCTGAGTGCAGGGCTTTATTTTGTGTGTTTTTCTTTTGAGTTTCCTCTTTTCATCTCTTAAATAATTTCTGCCATCCATGGATGCAATATTTCTGGGAGACATGTTATTTCTTTTATCCTTTCTCAGACTAGTTTTGAAAGTCCTGCAACATGATAAAATTTTCAGTGTGATCAACCTCAGAGCAATTTCTTCAGTATGGAAAATGGACTGAAGTACTAGTTGCATCTTGCAGAGGATAGGGCAGAAGATCTCATTGGAGCTTTTAGATTTTTCTTCCTTTTCTGTTTAGGCTCAGCTGTTACAGAGACCTGAGACAATTGCATGTTGTCTCACAGTAATAAGACACCATAATAATTCTTTCCACCAAAGAGTCCCAAAGCATTCATGAGTGTTTAATTACCTATTCCATTTCACAGATGAGGATGCTGAAATGCAGAGTAGTTAAGTGATGTGACAAAAGACACCTAGGTATTTGATAATGTAACTTGAAAAAGAAACATCATGTTATTAATCCATTTTGAATCACAGAGACTGGACTGTGCTTACCATGATTGTGACCAAAGAAATCTGCATTCCTTCAGAGCCTTGCCTCCAAATTAATTGCTTAACTCTTGTTTTTTTACCCTCCTAGTATGCTGCGAGTTTGAAAATCCCCAGTTAACTCTAAATCTATTTTGTCTGTGTATTTTGCAAGACAAATAATCACTATTACTTCAAAACGCTGGAGAGATTTGCAGAAAGTGTTGTAAATGGTAGGGTGTTGGTAGGACTAGGGGAAGACTCACATCTGGCATTACAGATTATATGAATCCTATAGTGAGTACTCTGGTGCTAGGAAAGACCTGTGTTGACCCTCTAAATTTTCTGTTAATTTCTCTCTGTAGGGAGAGATCTCTGGAAAAACATAATTCCTACCTTCTGCTGTAGAAGTCATACCTGCCTGCAGTAGGGAAGCATGCCACAGAAGAGGGCATTTATTTTGAGAATTCAGATTAGTTCTTCTAGTTCAAAGTTCTCTTGGACTAAGTGGAAACCTGCACATGCACAATAATCTCACGTGGAAAGTCTGGCATGGCTTGAGGAGAGAAATCACCTGTGGGGTCTGTGAAGCAGCCCTCTGTGGCTTAACCTCATGCCTATCATCTTCCAGAGGATTTTCTTTGCTGAAATAAACTGGCCTGCTCTGTAATTGCCCCAGCACTTGTTTTTTTTCTGGTCCTTTTGTGGATAGAAAGCAATGCTCGTGACTCAGATATGTGTGTGGGCAACAGCTCCCACAAAGCACCAGTGGGATGAGCCTGTGTCTTGCAGACTGCAGAGAGTGTTACCCTTTGTATCTCACACATATCAGAGAGGCTGGGAACACCCACCTGTAGATTCTCAAACCCCTCCTGGCAGCAGTTACCTCTTGGTGTTCTTGACTGACTGCAGAAAACACGTTCTTCTCGTTCTGTCCCTTTACTCCACTCTGGTGAGGCCCCACCTGGAGTACTGAGTCCAGCCCTGGGGTTCTCAGCCCAGAGACATGGAAAGAAAGACATGCATCTGTTGGAGCAAGTCCAGAGGAGGCCACCAAGCTGATTAGAGTGATGGAGCACCTCTCCTGCGAGCATTTGGTTTGTTCAGCCTGGAGAAGAGGAGTGTCCTAACTGTGGACTTTGGGGTGTCCAAACTGTGGCCTTCCAGCAACTGGATGGAGCCTACATGAAAGATGGAGAGGGACTTTTTACAAGAACATGTTGTGACAGGATAAGGGGGAATGGATTCAAACTTAAAGGCAGTGGGTTTAGATTAGATAGTAGAAGGAAGTTCTTTGCTGTGAGGATGGTGAGGGACTGGAACAGGCTGCCCAGAGCAGTTGTGGATGCTCCGTCCCTGTAAGTGTTGAAGGTCAGGCTGGATGGAGCTCTTGAGCCACCTGGTCTAGTGGAAGGTGTCCGTGCCCATGGCAGGAGGGTTGGAATGAGATGGTCTTTAAGGTCCCTTCCAACCCAAACCATTCTATGACTCTGTGATTACCACTCTCACTCTAAGGCTCTTGCTATGTATTTAGAGTTGGTCACCCACAGCTGCTGGTCTGTTCATCAGATCTTGTCTGAGATGCTTTTAAAGTAGTATCTTATCATCTAAATTAATTACCTAAAAGAAGGTGCTGGGTAGGGAACAATTACCTTGTTTAGGTTTCGTTCTTTTGTCTTCTTTTGGCACTGTTGCTTTCTCTGTGATTATAGAACAATCCAAATCAACTTACACCATTATTTGCCATTGCTAAATGCAAAATAGATTACTTGGAGCCTCTTGTATCTCCATTTCTTGTTCTCAAATAATACCATAAAATCAAACATACAAATGCTTTCTTCTGACAAACTCATACCATTGTCATCCCCAATGCATTGTCTTTTTTCTTTTTTTCTTTTTTTTTCTTTTTTTTTTTTTTTCCTGGAGGCTGATTTGAGCCCTTCCTGTCCTCAAGAAATGCATGTGTGTGCGTGTGTGTATCTGTGTAATGGAAATGCTGACAGACCCTTAAATATAACAGCACGAAAGGCGCCACTAAAATAACAGTGGAACAGATGCTGTCACCACTGCCCCTGGTGGGGAAAGAAGATGAAACAGAAGGGCATTAGAGTTGGTGGATGGCAAATTAATCCTATTGTACTAGCAGCTGCAACCACCAAGATGCTCGCATTCATGCTTAGACACTTCCAGTACACCAAGCCCTAGTAGGGGTGGTTGGAAAGGATGAGGCAATGAAAGGTCACTGGAACTGTTTATATCTGAACAACAGTTATAATCATAAAAAATGTTAGTGTATGTTCTCTACTGTGACTAGGCTCTTTTTACTGTGGCAACCCAATCTATCAATCTGGTATTTTGAGACTCTCAGTATTTCTCAAATGCTGAAGTATAATGCCAATGTAATTTTTGTTTCCTTTTTCCCCTGCACCAAAGCTTCCATATGCTGAAACACTGATTTTAGATCTCTTTTTTGTGCTTATATTAGCAGGAAAAAAAATCACTGTTATTTTTAAACAATGAGTAAGAAAGTTGTATTTTTTATTCCTAAGACAATCTGGTTGATTTTGTGGGGGTGTTGTGGAAATTGAAACTCAGAAAGACCTGTGACCTTAAATAGTTGGATTAAAAAAAGGAATCTTTTTTCCGATGAAGTGGATGGTGTAAATCAGAATTTTAGGGTCTCAATTTATCTCTACAGGATTTTATTTTTTTGGTGAAAACTTGTTGAAGGGAGCTGTGCAAACAATAGCTTGTGTAAGCCAAAGCTGGCATCTAGCAATTCTTAATGTCTGAATGAAAGTGCTTTTTTTTTTTTCCCCCTTCACAGTACGTGTTGCCAAGAAAACAAGGAGTAGTTGCTTTAAGCATTTACAAATGGTAATGCACCAACAGCTGGTCTCAATCCAACTGAGCTATTGTAGGGGTATTAAAAAGACAGGCCAGAGTTTGAGATCTACTGCCAACCTCCCTCGCGGAGTTAGGGAACATTTTACTTGGAAAAAAAGGTCTTCTCTTCCTGCAGAGATCCACGGCTGTATTCTCCTGCAGAGCCTGAGCCCTGCCTGGCAGAGTAGGCAAAAATACATCGGTAGGCCAAATGCTTCATTGACATGAAAGTGTAGAATCTAATAGGTCTCCAGCTAGATTATTTATCTCAGTCTAATATTATAGTCTTCATTTGTGTTTTTCACATTTTGTTTGTTAGATGAATAGTTCTTTCATGTGGCTGTATTTTTATAAGTTTTCTTGCTTTCCTAGAAAAATATTTCAACTTAGTGAATATAATAGCACTATTAAGGAAATAAAGTTAATTCTTCTGAATTGAAGGATTGTTCTAAAGGGGGTTTAATCTGAAGGACTTTTCTGCTTTCTGCAAAAAAGCACTCAGAATCTTTTCTCCATCCAGCAGGAATTGTAAAATATTATTTGACTTCTAGGTTTGTAGGTAACTATAATACTTTTTTTTTAATATAATTACAGATGAAATATGTTTACAGCAAATGTCCCAGAGAGAGCAATAAAAATTATTATTTTTCATGCTAAAGGCCTCTGCTATTAGCAGTACATTTTATATATGCTACCTTTTCTGAATAGAAATGCAATGTTTGGCTTTTCCCTGAAAGATAAATGAACCCATTTGTTGATGTGGCACACTTGAGTTGGACATTTATGTGAAATAAAAGGGGCCAAATTAATTGTAAAACAAAACACCCCCCTACAACGAAAACAGGCAAACAAACCATCACATGGGCAAATGTGAAAAATATACCTTTTTCTTTATTTCTAGAGATATTTGCATTTCAAGGGTGTTCACAGAGAGTGGCACAACGCCCACTTGTTTAGGTTTGTGTGTGTGTGTGTATTTATTTATTTTTTTACAATCATATGGCTTGGTTCTGTTTTCCAGATCTTGTCCGAGAGCTGCTATTTGAAATAAAAATGTTTGTATCCATTTCCCCATTAATCATTGTAATACAACCTGCTGCAGCTAAATGACAAAACAGATGCAACGATGAAAATTAAAAGTGATGGATACTTATCTTTGGCTATAAAAGCTGCTAACAATTTAGAGAACTAGAGTGCCTTTTGGAGCTAGAATGTGGCAAATGAGAGAACAATAATAGGGCTAAAGAGTTTACTGTTTGTAAACCAGATAACTGGGGGGAGGCTGCATTGCTGTCTAGCACCTGTTTTATGTGGTTTGTCTTTTCTATTGAGTAAGATCAAGTGAGGTATTATTTTAAAGTCTGATATGTATAGCATTGTTGGAACTGGATGTAACCTAACCCCAACAAAACTGCTGGAAACATGACCTTGCTTTTGTATGGTGTTTTGAACTTGAAAACAGGCCTCTTTCTTTTTCTCTGCCACACACACCGGCTTGGCTTGTGAGCTTTTCCCTGCAAAATGGGGCCCTTTTCCCTGATGAGAGCAGACCTATCCTGACATGAAATATGCTTTTGAAACGTCCCACTCTAAATCTGAATCCCTTATATTTTTTATTTTTTTTGCAAAAATGCCATTTTTTTCAATAAATTTTGTGGGGATACTCACCCTGAAGGGTGTAAAAATACAAGGGTCAGAGTCTTACAGTGGAAATATTTATGGCAGCCCGCTTGGGCACTCCATTCTTGTATGCAGTAAGAAGTATTCTCTCAACCATCTCTATCCACTCTCCTGTTGCAGCTGGGACTCTTAGAGGTTGCTTTATGCTGTGCTGTGCCTGTGATTTGTATGTATGTTTCCAAAAAGCTTATAAACAACTCTGAAATTGCAATCAAAACCTTCAGGTGCATGCAGTGATTGTCCTGCATGAATATTTTTAAATGCACAAGGAAGTGTGTTCGTGTGCAAGGAAGACATACAAATACTTCATGTTCACCCATATTTGAGAGAGCTGGAAAGAAGGTGTCTGGAATCACAGAGTCACAGAATATTCTGGGTTGGAAGGGACCCACTTGTATCACCAAATTCCAGCTCCTGAACCTGCACAGGACACCCCCAATAGTCACACCATGTGCCTGAGAGCATTGTCCAAACACCTCTTGAGTTCTGCCAGGCTTGGTGCTGTGACCACTGCCCTGGGGAGCTGTTCCAGTGCCCAACCACTCTCTGGGAGAAGAGCCTTGTCCTGATATCCAACCTAAACCTCCCCTGACACAGCTTCAGGCCATTCCCTCAGGTCCTGGCACTGGGCACCACAGAGCAGAGATCAATGCCTGCCCCTCCTCTTCCCCTCACGAGGACTTGTAACTGCAATGAGGTCTCTCCTCAGTCTCCTCCAGGCTGAACAAGCTAAGTGTGGCTTCCTCTCTAGACCCTTCACCATGTTCATTTCCCATTGGACACTCTCTAATAGATTCCTCCTTCTTATCTTGTGGCATTCAAAACCACACACAAGACTCGAGGTGAGGCTGCATCTTTTTTCTCTTATGAGACACTGTGCTGATAGGGGATGAAAAGCAGCGTGGCAATACAAGGTCTGTTCATTGCTCCTGCTCTGCTTCAGATGCAACTTCTCTCAATATATTACTTTTATCCACGTGAACTTAAGTTTCTCTTGAAAATGTAAATGGAACAAGGATTGTGATTTCTTCATTTTCTTCTATCATGATTTATTTGTTTACTACATTTAATGGTTTCCTTCCTTAGAAATAGAAGTGTTGCCTTGCAATGCAGACAAACTAAAGTGAGGAAGGGCGAAGCCCTTAAAAATGCTTAGGGCATTTTTAACAGGCCTGGAAACCATTTTCTCCAGATTGTTAATTAGAATCCATCCTGGGGAATCTAAGGTGATGAGTATCTAATTGTCAGTAAGGACGAAGTGATATCAGATACTGAGCAGGAAAGAAGAGAATGATGTGCAAGGGAAATTATTAATAGGAAGTGGCAAAAGATAACAGAAGCAGAAAGCTTCTTTTGCCTCCTCATCTGTCACTATGCATCTTACACTGTTTTGATTCTTTTCAGATCAGTTCTGAAGTAGCTTATTTCTCCATGCATCACCTGTGGTCTGTTTGAAACATACCGATGGTCTTAGTCCTGGCTGCAAAACCAGAAAATCCTTCCTGGAAGCAGAGAAGAGAGCATCCCTCTGGGTGTGCAGCAACTGTACCTGTGAATGGAGAGTGAAATAGTCCCTCATGTTTGACTTTAACTTCTGTGGATATCCTGTCTGCCACGGCAAGCTGCAGTAAGAGAGGTCACAATACCAGAGTTCTTCCCATTCCCATTGTGTCAAATCATGCCTGCAGCCCTGTGTCAGCAAGCACCTGTGGTGCTACAGCCTGGGATATGCTCAAGCTGGGCTCCAATATCTCTCTGGGAAAAGAGTGCTGGCTCTTATCCTTAGCAGTGCTGCCTTCACTTGGGTGCAGTCAGAGAGAAAATCCCAGTGCTCAGGGAAGCCTGTCCAGTGTTAGCTGATGGGGGGTAGAAGTGTCCCTGCTGGAAGCTGCTGCGCTCAGATCCTGCTCCATGAACTGAGAGCTAATGGCTTTGCATGGTTTTCCCATGCATAACAGAAGGAGCATCTAAGTCATGCCATGGTGTCCTTGAATCTTGGTGTATTTATCACAGTTGAGTCCACTTTGTGCACTAAACCATGGCTCACTTGCCATCAACCAGTCCTGGTCTGAGCTGGTTTCTTCATTCACACTGTTGAAGTCTGCTAATTCAGGTAGTATGGTGTGAAGTATTCCTATGGGTTGATTATTTATCTTATTTCTTAAAGTAAGACCAAACTAAATGCATCTTTTTGGTACTTTCAGGAACCATCCTGTTTACAACATTTTGCTATCCTTTATCTCATCCCATAATTTCTGATTACCTAGTGCAGGCAATGACACTTGCTTGAAAAAAACCCCAGAGTTGTGTTTTCTCAGATTCAGCAGCAAGTTGGAGCTGAGTGTCCTGACTTTTAGAGCTTTTGTCCCCACACAGGATATATTTTTGAGGACACAGAACATTTCTGTTATGTTAGTACATGCTTAGCATAAGAGACACCCCAGATTTACTGGTCAGCTTTGAAGAAGAGCCATAACATAAAGCAATAACAGCATCACCTTCTGAAATTTAGAAGCATTCCAAAGATTTACCCTCCAAGATATCAACAATCAGGACTTTAGAAACTTTCTAAACTTCTGACTGCACTGTATTTAATAGTCCCTCATAGATTTATTTCTCCATTAATTTTTCTAATCCCTTTTAGAGCCCTTTTATACTTCTGGCTTTCACAACACCCTGTGACAGCAAATATCAGAATTTGTGTTGCATGAAGAATAATTTTAAAATTTTTTTTTTTTCTATCTGATAATTTCATTGAGTGCCCCCAACTCTTCGTATTAACATAATCATTCCCTGTTCACCTTCTTACTAGTATTCATGCTTATGTAAACTTTATCACATCCCTCTTTTGCTGTATTTTTTCCAGTCTGATGAGCTACAGTCTCATTCCTCACTGCAAAAAAAAGCTCTCCCATTCCTATGGTCAGCTATTCCACCCCTCTTCATAACATTTCTATGTATTCTGTGCTCTGAGATAGAGACTAGAAGTATTCAAGATGCAGGTGCACTGTGGATTTATGCAGCAAGATGGATTTTTTTTTTTTTTTCATTCTGTTTTTCTCTCATTTTCTTTCCTAGCAATTCCTAAAAGCCCCTCTGGGCATTTCTGACAGCAGTTGGCACTGAGCTGACCTTTCATAATTATTCAAAGTGACTCCAAGATCTCTCTCCTGAGCAGGGCTGATCACTGTGTGCCTATAACTAGTGTTATATTTCCCCACATGTGTTAGTTGCCATTTGCCACCTCTGAGTTTCATCCTAGTTCATGACATCCTTCAGCAGCTCTTCACAATTAGCTTCAGCTCTGGCTGCTCTGAGCGACGCTGTATCCTCAGCAAACTTTGTCACCTCACTTGTACCGCTTCCCCAGGTTGTTTATGGATATAGTGAAGAACATGCTTGAAACCTTCTTCCATTGGGAAAACTAATTGTACAGTTTGATTTCTGCTATTAATTTCTTATTCTGGGAATGCTTGGCTTCACTGCAAGTGGAGATGTTCACACTGTTTTGACCTGGTACTTTCTTAATCCATATGCTCATTGAATACTTAAAAAAATTTATGAGGCATGACTCCTTTTGGCAGAAACTGTTGGATCTTTTCCCAAAACATCATATTTATATGTGTTTACTAATTTTATTCATTATATTGGTTTCTAGTAATTTATCTGCTGCAGAGGTCAGGTTTCCTGATCTCTCATTCTCTCAGTCTTCTATAGAGCCCTTAGGAAACACACCAATATTTTCACATTTTTTGCCTATTCTTTCTTCAGATACTGAGGCAGAATTGAGGTCTTGGTTACAGGCCTCCATCAGTAACTTAGTAACATCTTTGTTTTGGAGCTCTTGAATATGTATTTTCTAATCTGTGTGACTGCTTAATATTAATTTATTGATTTATTCTAAGGACTCTTCCACTCACCTTTTATTTCCAATTTAATATTTTTTTCACTTTTAAAAATAATTTTACGTGAGCTTGGCTGAGGTAGCAGCTACTGGAGGCCCTTTGAAGGCCTGGAAAACAGGAGGTGTTGTCCCCAATAAATTGGGAATGTTCTGGACTCTTTCTGGACATCTGTGCTTTTAAGGATAGTGATTACTGCAAATACTTCATTACTCTTAGCAAGGTCTCCAGTCAGCCTTTCTGTATTTCTGGGGGGATTTTGTAACCTCACATTCTGCTTGTGCTATTCAGGACAAATTGCTTGTATCATAAAGTGCTGTTTCGTCTGTTTTCTAAACACTTCACCTGGGGCTAGAACACAATCTCTTACTTTTTGCTTATTTTTTCTTCATGGATATTGCTTTTAATTTTAATGCCTGTGTCTTTTTCCAACACTGCTGGAGAAACCAGTGTATTTTTTCATCAAACTCTTCTCCAATAAGAGATGAGTATATCCTGTTGTGGGGTTTAATTCTGTTCCTTTTCTAGGCTAGACTTTACAGAATTATTACCGATCTCTCTGTGGTTTAGAATAGAGCTCATTTAAATAAACAAGAGATCTGCATTATTATGTGTTTTATATTTGTTTACATTGCACTGGTGTGAGATGGATCCCTCTCCAAATGTGCAAGGGGATTTTTACACCCCACTGGTATTCCACTCTTGGACTGTATCTTTGCAATTGTGACACTACATGATGAAAACTAAATTTTTGAAACAAACTCCCCATTAGTTTCAACTTGGCTTCTACAGTTATTTTCACTCCTAAGTAAATGCTACTAGGATTTAAATCAGCTGTACACAATTTCCAGCATCATCATCCTGATCTTCCCGCTTCATTTAGGGATCTTAATGAAAATGCAGTTGGCTGCTCCTCGTGCATATAGACAGGATCTAATCATCCTGAAGACACATCTTTTGGCAGAGCAACTGATCTAAGTAAATCAGGATGTCTCTGATGTTGGTGGACTGATGATCCATGTTTTTGCATTGATCAAAATCTGCTTATCTGTATGTACTTTACATCAAGCAAAGTGACTTTGTAATGTACCCTTAAAAAGTGATGAATCTTGCCAAATAATTTTATGTTATTAAGAATTTCTAAAAATTCCCCCTGCATTTGACTTATTTTGATTACCAGTCCAGACATTCTGTACCAAGCACATCAGGTACATTATGACATTTCTTGGGTCAGTCTCTCACTAGATAAAAATGGATGGTGAAAAGCTTGCATATTTTTAAAAATTATTATTATTATTTTCTTTTTTTTTTTTAATTCTGCAAGTATTTGATCTTAAATTAAGCTTGCAGAGCTTGCAATATCATAACCCATGCATTAACTCCTTGTAATACCCCATGGGAGTTAAAGACTAAGAGAATACTGCCTGATATTGACATTTAGTTTTTCTGTTCTGCAATAACACCTATGTAAATAAGTGAAATATTTCTGTTTCTTAGGATGTCTTTACTAAATGTTTCTTATATTTCACAGTGCTGAAAGGAATGTTCTGACTGTCAAATGAGCAAATTTTCATGCAACTTTTTTTGCACTCCCAAATGACAGAAAGAAAATACTTCCAACTGTGGTCCAGTGCTACATAAAGAGCATAAATATCAGGCTGGTAAGAAAAGAACTTCTCTGCCTATAAGATCAATCTTGAACTTGTTTGAGCTTCCTAAAAGCTTCTTCAGAGCCCATAAACAGGTCCTCTTTTACCTTGAAATTGCTCTTTCTAATCTTGGTAATTTACACATTCAACTCCTGACAAATGCTCAAGAATCAAATCTGACTTTGCCCTAAGGGATTCTCTGACAGTAACTGTGAGACTTATTTAAAAGTAGTCAAGTCTGTCTGTCTTCATACAGACATGGGAATGAGGAGGCATTGAAATTAAGTGATTTAAAAGGGAAAATTCTGGTGGTAATATTGATATTCACAGTTTCCTGGCTTTCAGTCCTGTAATTGGATCCATAAGCAATTCTTCCTCTATCCTGTAGTTGTGCTATCCTGGCTAAGAAAAGAGGCCAAACTATGAGCTTGAATCTCAACATCCCCAGAAGTCTGGAAGTAGCCTGTAGATTCTCTCTTAAATACCTTCAGTGTGAAGTAAAATATGTACAGATCTTTGAAGAGTACTTTGAGTTTTTATTTTCTCTACTAGTTTTTATTTATACTATTTTTTCTGATCTACATCTGAACTGTTTGATGTTTATGAGTCTGGAGAGGGGCTGGAAGAAGTGAATAGTAGGTTGGTCACCAACTAATGACTGACAGTTGTGATGAGAAAAATTCTGATGATAACTCTTCAGCTGGGCAGCCTTGGAGGAAAAACAGATGAAATCACTTTGGCTAAAATAGATGTCTGTAGCTTCATTAAATCTCTCACAAAGAAACAAACCCTTGCCTGATAGTTTTTACAAAGGCAGGAACAGCCAGAATGCCAAATGAAAGCTCAGTCCAGACCAACACTTCAGCAGCATTTCAGTGCAAAATTGCTGATTTCCTCCTTGTGCTGCAAGAATCAAGAGCAATAAAAAGTCTCGGGCTAAGAATATTTTTAAAATATATTTTTCCCCTATTACAGTCAGCTTAAACTCCAACATGAGGTGAATGGTGGATTTGAAAGTGCAGCTTTCAGAGAGCAGTGAATCTGGCATCCACACAGTGCATTGTGCTGCCAGTCCTTTTTGATGCAGCAGCTCGTGTGCTTCCTCCTGCCTTGCGGGCTGGGGCTCTCTGTGCCGTGATGTCGCTGTTGTGACAATGACATCGCCAGTTGCCTGCACCATCCCATCCTTTTTGATTTGGAGTTATAAGAAACAGCAGATTGGAAAAAACAAGTAAATGTCAACTCTCTGGACTTAAAATTAATCCTTTCTTCTGAGGATCTTGTTGCACTTTTTATAACTAGGCCAATATTCCTGGGAATTATAAAATTAGATGTTCTCATCTCACAGGTATGAGGCACCACAAGTTGAGCAGCTTGCCTGGGAGAATACCTGAAAAGTTTTGACTCCAAGAACAGATTCATACTGTGTGCTAGCCAGATAACTGTTCTTGTCCAGAAGTTCTCTGAGCTGGGGCCTGATGAGTCCAAATTATGCATCCAGTAAAATAACTTTTACTGTTGCAGGACAGCTTTTAAGGGGAAAGCAGCTGCCTTTGATCAATGTGAGACTTACGATTAGGAGTTTAGGACATTTGAAAATCAGGACATCTGCTAGTATATAACATCCTGTGCTCAAATACAGGTTACACTGGCTAGGGATCTCCAACTCGGCTGTGGAACGATTCTCATGTGCTCTAACAGTGATAAATGCTCTAACAAGGAGATAGAAAAATACGTCTACTACATGTCCTTTGCTGTTGTCTTTCTGAACCTGGACAGCTCATTTGTCTCTCTGGTTCCTCTGGTTGCTCATGGATTCAACCATTCCATCATGCTATTACTTTCTCCTGTTTTTTGCAGACTTCGTTCTTCCGTAAGCTGCCGGTTTCCCACAGTTACACATGATCTACCTGTTTGGCTTTGGGTTTCTGTTTTCCTTCTTCTCTGATAATTCCTCTCCCTCCCTCTTTCTCCCTGTGCAGTTTCCTTGTCTTGCCCTTCCTTTGCTTTCATATCTTGTCACCTCTTTTTTTGTGCTGTGCATCTCTTCAGTCCTCCCTGCCTTCACACTGGATATTATCCTGTGCCTTCAACCCGTCTCCTGAGGAGGGCTGAGCTGTGGTGATGGCACATTCCTCACAGTTACACAGACATCTATCAAAGTCTCCTCAAGTGTGCTGGGAAAGCTGAGGAAGTTACTGGAGCAGGAGGTCTCTGAGCAGAAAGTTGGAGGTCAACTAACTAATATCTGTAGTCATGTGGTAACAGAGATCTGCAAGCTCTTTGTCTTGTGAGAGCACTCACTGAACCCCAGCTAAACCGTTTTGGATTCTCATACTTCCAATGTGCAGCAGCCCAGAGTGTGGGTTAGAGTATTTTGCCCAATGTTTTGAATAAATGAACTTGTGTAATTAGCAAATAAACTTCTCCACCATCTTGCCAATAACCCACTTCATTTCCTTGCAGGGGTTTCCGAGGTCAGCTGCAAAAGTAGTTATTTCACTTGAACCTGCTCCTGATAAGCTTCTTTCTCTGATTAATATTATGGTCTTTTCTCTGGTCCCTGGTCACTGTCCTTTCTCAGTACAGCCTGTTGGCTTGGATGGTATTTGCAGGGCTGCATGAAAACACCTGAGCTAACCTATTAGCTTAGGTAGTGAAAGCAGTTTTTACAGATCACTACGTTACCTTTCCAGGGCTAACAAATTCTCTCTCTCTCTCTCTCTCTTTTTTGTTCTTTTACAGGTGTGTTAACCTGGGAAACTGTTTGTTGTACCTGTGCTTTACCACTGAGAGTTATCTTGAGTATTTCTCCTTACAGAACTACTGTGCCCCATCCTTTTCTCCACACCCATCTCTGAAGCTTCTTTTAGGCTATTCTAATGGCTAGCTTCATATTTCTCTTCCTTCAAAACTCTTCTGAGAATTCACTTCAAAGACTCTTACAAATGACAGCTTCAATGACAGGTAAAGTAATTAACCTACTAATAAAAGTAATTAATAAAAAAACCTAAACCATGTTTTATATTCTGAAAACTGGCCATAATCAGACTAACCATTTTCTGATTCTTCCTGTATTTCTATGTTGTCCATTCTTGTCTCATTTAATCTACATCATGGCTGAATCCATGCTTGCTTCTGTGTATTTTTGTGTATTATTAATGCACATGGGAGTCCTAATGATACAGCATGTACATGTGATTTGGAAAATATATGCATGTGAATATCGCCTTCCAACTGAACTAGATCCAGAGAGAGAGACATGGGAGGCAGATCTTCTGCTCCCACAGCTAGTGTGTATATGCAAAGCACCAGACTGAAGGAGCATCTATATTACTGCTTGTTCAAAGCAGCAGAGACTCTGTCATACATAATACAGAGACATCATTACTAATATAAAACACTGCTGGGGAGAAGGGACACATGGGCGGGCCAAGATGGCAGATGGCTTTTAGTGGCATGCTGCTTCCAGTTCTTCTACCTTTGTAATTTGTGCAATTTAAAGCTTTTGGTTACTGTTTTTAGTCTGCTGTCCATTGGCCCTTGTGGGAGTTTTTGTTGTTGTGTGAGAATGCAGTGTATTTTTAGTGAGGGCCACAGCCAATCATAAGTGCTGTGTTCTCCTGGTGACTGGTGTTACAAAGGCAGCCTAGTCAAGAATAGCTTTTATGATCAGCTAGTTTGCTGAAGAATTGATGAAAATAGCAGTTGTCCCTGCCATAGAAGCTCTGCTCTGTTGTACTGCAGGGTTTTGTGGTTGCTCTGTAAGGCACTAGTGCTGTGGTGGAAAGCTCTTTGGCAGCTGGAGGGACAGTGGATATAAAATATACCTCTAAGAGAGGCAGTTTGTAAGTGGGGAGAGGGATGTATGGGAGTGTCTTCCCTCATTTGCATAGTGATGGAAAAATTCTTTGAGGGGGCAGGAACATGATGGAGCCAAGGGGCCCTTCCTGTGCTTTAGGAATGGTGTTTAGGAAATCTGGGGTTCCTTCTGGCCCTGTTGTGTGGCTTGGCCCAATAATGGAAGCGCAGAAGTGTTTTTAAGGAACCCACTGCAGAAGGGAGAAGCAGGAAATGGTGGAAATTTTGTGAGGCACCCTCTCTTCTGCTCTAATTTCTAGACTGAAGAAATTAAAAAAAGCTTGGGGAAGATTTCATGGATGCTTCTGAACTAGAAAGAAGCCCAAGATGCAAAGATCCTGCTATTTGGATCTCTCTCGCTTTCTTCCTCCTTTTTTTTTTTTTGCAACCATTCTGAATTTTCTCATGCTTTGCTTTCACCTCTGATTTTTATCTTTTATTTATGTGAGGCCCTCTCTAATTACAGCAGGTAAAATCAGCTCAGCTAAGCATAAGCTTTATTGTACTGCAGTGTGGTTTTAACCTTTACACAGTGTGCATTTTCAAGGCAGTTTAATACCAAACCGTATTTGCACAGGTAAAAATTCATACGCATGTTACCAAGTGTAGGACTTATACTGAAAAGGCAATGCTCAAGCAAGCAGTCTTGCCAAGGACTTTGGTTGTATTTCTGTTGCTGAGTGGAGTCAAACTATGAGAAATAACAAGAACTTCTGTTCAGACTCACAGCTCAGAGGAATTTTGAAATACCCTTTCATATGTATGTTAGTTCTTCTGAGCTCAAATGATTTTTCAGCCTGGAGCCTAGGTACCAGATGAATTCCTGAAATTAGTTTAGGAATTTTCAAGGCATGCTTTTGGATTAATTTTTAGGATTCCAGCTTATTATTTTTTTATCCATTTCCTATACTGTCAACGTACTTTATAAGTGGATTTTTTAAAATCAGAATTTGAGTGAACATGAAGCAGGAATGTAACAGCCTATTTTCAACTCTATTTTCAGGAGTTGTTATAATTCACAATGCATACAGTAGCTATAAAAAGACACATTATATTTTCAAGGTCTGTCACATTATTTACAATGTGAGAACATAAAAACTCCCTGATGTTTCCTGATAAACAGTCAGACCCAGTAGCACTGCTGAACAACGGGTTAGGTACCTCAGGTGCACAACCAGCTTCAGGTGGAGTAAGAAGCCAAGGGTATAGAAACATACTCTTTTTAGAGGACATGAGGGTACTCCAATATCTGCAGTTTCAAATGCTGGAGTATATGGGTTAACAGAAACATTTCTGGTATTATGTGGTCTACCACTGCTACCTTCCAGGCAGTCAGTCATCTAAGCAAAATTTCCACATGAGTGGCTGCTGAAAAACACAATGCCCCTTACCCTAGGGTGAATCCTAGTTTTGTTAAAGTCAATGACAAAACTGCCTTTGACTTCAATGGGGTCAGGACTGGTGATGTCTGATTTCCACTTGAGTTTAGGATTGGAGGTATCTTGCAGAAAAACAACTCAGTCTTCCACTTAACGATCTGCAGATTTTTCCCCTTTATGGCCAAAGAGAGTTTATCCGCCTCTGAATCTAGAAGTGCCCATAGAAGACATTACTGCCCTCCTCTTCAGAGGTCACTGCTTCCTCACTCTTTAAATTGTTTTAGGGTTAGTTACACAACTGGAAATTGTGGTTTCAGCTGAGATAATTGACCTGGAGTGAATTGGGAGTGCTCACATACACTGCATAGACCATGGATACAGCAAAAACCAGGAGGTGCAGATTTGGCAGTGAGTGTTAAACGCTGCGTCAGGAAAAGGATATGTGCCCATAGTTTAGGTCATCAGAAGAGTGCCACCACCTTGTGGCTCCTTCATGTGCTGAAGGCCACCTCTTAGCAGAGCTGTGTGTACAGCTAATTCCTGTCAGGAAGAGCCTTACATGGATAGAAGGCTATGTGGGGTTTGACAGCTTGCCTGAACCAAATCTTTTCCTTAAGGCTAAGTGAAAACTTTGACCTCAGGGTTTTGCATTCATGTTGGAAAAGCTTTTCTTGTGCTCCTTCTCTGCTGGTCCTGGTATTTCCACAGAGCTGCTGCCAGAGGCTGAGGCTGCTGGTGGGATAAGTTGTCAGCAATGTGTTCTTGTGCTGCGTGGTCTGTGCACCTTCAGAGGGTGGGAGGTATCTCACAACAGCTGTGTGGCAACAGCCACAGCTGGCTTTTGCTACTTTAATGTAGCTTTTGTTGTCTGCTTGGTTTTGTTAGTGCTCCAAAATGACATTTCAAACAGCAAACTTCCCAGCTTTTGATACAGCCTTTCTGTACTTACATTTAAGAGCCACCCTCAGACCTACTAGGTGCTCACAGAAAAACGTGTGGTTGCACACACACAATAGAAACTGAATCAGCACTTACAGTGAGATGTTTTCCACAGGTAAGTGCAAGGCCCTGGTGGGCACAGCTGTGCTCAGGTGCTGGTGAATGCTCTGGTGTATGGAACTGGACTGATGGGTTGGCGTCTGGTATCTGCCATTTTAATGCCCCTGCAGAGTTTTGTTTATCTCTAAAATGGAAGCTGCTGGGCTGAATCACTGGAGAATGGTATAAATCAGACAAAACCAGAACAAATGGAAAACATAACAAAATTGCTGAAAAAATACAAAAGGACTCCTTCAGCAGGGCTCAGAGCTTTAATTTATTTCAAGAAAAATGACTTTCATTTGAGCAATAGCCACTCTGATCTCTTACATGTGCAAATGGCTGACAAAGGCAGGCTTCTAGATTTGCAAGTGACAGAAATAGTTTTGTTATGCAGCATGTGTTGCAGGACTGCAGGCTCAGATGTGTTTTATAAAAAGAGAAGGTTTCCCCTCATTTTTATTATATAGTTCTTCCACACTAGAATGTCTTCTTTTTGTTATGTGCTGCATACCTGTGTACCAAGTAAATGGTTCCCATGGCTGACCATAAACAGTTTTGGTATCTCTGATCTGTATCTCCCCCTCTGTGGAAGAAATATATTCTTATTTACATGAACATTTATGTAGCATACAATTTACTTTCAAAATGATTCCATAACTCCATAATTCACAAGACTGCACCACTCGGGTGCCAGCATTTCTTTTGCATCTTGTTTGTTTGAAAGAAAATTCTTCTGGCATTTTTTGAATTATAAGTTGGAAACAAGATTTTTTTCCTCTTGACTTCAAAGCAAACACAACAATAAAGAGTTTACAGGTAGATCCTTGTGGGAAGCCTGCTGACACCTTATTTAGTGTCTGATTCTAAATTATGAGAAGAAAAGTGAACTTGTTCAATGTACTTTGTGCCATTCAAATTGTGACTGCGAGGTGCCATATCCTATTAGAGCAATGAAACTGTGGCCCTTGTGCAATGCAAGGCAGCTGGGATCTTGAGGCTGGGCTTGTGGTAAGTGTGCCACAGCTGTTCAGTGTAAAGCTGCTGACCCCTGTTCACACAGGAAGGTCCTAGGGCGTAGATGGAGCACTGTGCTGAGACCAGAAGATGGCAGGGAGCACAGAAGCAATGCTACACTTCATCTTGTGGTAGCTTTTGTGCTGAGTGGGTGGATCTGCATGCTTATTTCCAGGATAAACAATTGAAAAAGCAAACTCACAAGGGATGTTTTGGACTCTTCTGTCAAGGTTTTTAAATCCAAATTCGACAGCTATCCATCTGACAAGGTGTAGGTAGTTGATCTTGCCTGGCTGCAAGGAGCTGGACCAGCAGATCTCTTGAGGTTCCTTTTGGCTGCAAAATTACATAATTTTATTGTTATGATGATGAAATTTGGGGTAAGAAAAACTGACAGGGAGATAAGAAATTCTACTAGCTGAGCAATAACAGAAAATATAAATGCTTCTCATTTTTCCTTTTTCTGTCCTGTGATTGCTTTTAAAATGAGCAGTTACTGTAATACTCTCATCCTTTTCATTTTAATTTCCTTTATGATTTATTTGTCTTGGGTCAAAAGGTGACCTGAAAGATTGGTGAAAATCAATTATTTACAGCTGGCTCCACCAGGGACTCAACTTCTCAGCCTCAGAAAATTCAAGAGTGTTTTGTGTGACTGGTTATATTTGCAGCTGTGATCGAAGTGCATCAGAGGGCTTGGCAGCACATCCTTGAAGTGATCAGTTTTTTGGGCTGTTCTGTGCTATTGTACTAGGTTGTTGAACATTTGTGATAGAGAAAGCTTCATTGCCCAATTCTGGGCAATTTTGATTGTCAGGTGCAGGTGAAGGCAGTTGAATAGTGTTGAAGGTTGTGGCTGGAGATGCCAGAGCTGAAGTGTCAGGATCCTGCCTGTTTGTTGGTGCAGAGGGTCAGAACCTGGTTCAAAGGTTGCTATTATGGTGGGCTGAACTTTGCCCAGGGAGTGCCCTGAAACTCTCAAGGTGCAGCAGGCACAAGGCACACCAGCATCCAACCTGTCTGGCATGACTGCTTCACATGAAAGGGAAAAAGCAGCTACTAGAAGGAGGTGTTTCCACCCTCATATGGACACAAGGTCAGCCTGACCTATTATCTATTTCTGTCTGAGGTAAACAAAACCACTTATTACCAAATGGCAGCATCCACACAGGTGATCAATATGGGGACGTCTGCAGCTTGTTCCTTTTCTGAATGTAATACGCTCCTCTGTTTTCTTTCCTTTGATATTTTCATCAGAATAATTCAGTCTGACAGTGTTTTTAAGTTACTGAGAACAACCAGGGGATAAACAGTTCAGTCACCTTGGCCTCTTTCTTCTCCTAGTATTAAAAGAGAGGCTAGCAGTTACTATGATATAGTATTTTACTCATTGACTTTCTTTTGAAGGTTCATAATGTGGAAGCTGTTTAAAAAATCAATTTGCATAAATGCTTTTTAACAACAAAAAAAAGTTTACTCTTCCTTGACTGATTTTTTTTTTTTTTTTACATAGCAATTAGATACAAAATCTTGTGTGCTTGTGCGGATATATGCATATATATTCACACACACATGCACATATATATGCACAAAACTTGTCTCCTGTAGCTGGAAACAGTTCAACTGAGAAAAATTATGTGCACACCAAAACAATTGTGATTTTTCAACAAGATCCCAGTGTTTTCTTTGTAAAAAACTAGGATTGGAAAAACATGAGGTTTTCCTGCCAGATTCCATTCATTTTCAGCAGGAACAATCTGCTCCTCTCAGCTGAACGTTTTACAGCAAGAATGGCTGGAACTGAGGAACCAGCTCCTGTTTGGAAATAGTAATTGTTTTTAATGAAAATGCCTGCCTACCATTTGGAGCTAATACCAGAACCACGATTCCACTAGGACAAAGCATCAGCTGGACAGAAATGTACAGTGCAAGAGGGCAAGATGTCACATTACCAGGAAAGCAAAGGAGAAGGTCTTTCTTTTTTCCCTGCTTTTTCTTTTTCTCTCCTTTTCTATTGGTTTCATCTGTAGTTCCCTAAGAGATACCAGATAATAAAGAGGGCAAGGGCCAAAAATCACCTGGTGGTGACTGGAGTCATGCCAAACCATTGTATGTTTGAAAACAAAACTGATGGTAAAGGAACAGTGTGTTAGACCTCCCTGATAGTTAGGGTTTGCTTGGAAAAAAATATAGCCGGCTTGGCAGAAATAATCTGATGTACATGAAGATGGATGTGATTGAAAAAGCCTGGGAATTCAGCTTTGTATAATCCTGTCCACTCATTGCAGAAGCCAACATCTTAAGATACAGTAAAGTGTTTCAAGCAGAGATAGAGATTCAGTGATTTATTTTCTGTCTCTAGAGCCAGGTTTTGCTGCAGTTCTTATGACTGGATACAGATTGGGAAATCACAGAAGCAGAATATGTTTGGCTACATTTAAAGCTAGATGAATATTTACAAGAACAATGACTCCCCAAATCAAAAACCAATGGTTCTGCAAGCCCATTAATGGAAATAATGGCTTTTACATAACATGCTTTCCTTGTCCATCTCAGCTTTCTACCCTCTAAAGCGATGGGCTCTGGCAAGGTATCTAATACACTGCATCTCTTCCTGTGTTTTCAGTGGTGTGAGTCACCAGCACTACTATTAAAGACGTCTCCCAATTAACAACAGAAAGTTAAAGCTGACCCTTTCACCCACCCTCGCTGTTTACAAGGTTTTCAGCATCTACTGGTTTTGCTGGCTCGAGCTGTGTAGACCAGGTTTCTCTCTTTTACTCTGACATAAATTTTCTGCAATTCAGTTTATACCAAATAGCTAACAAGTNGCTGGTTTTGCTGGCTCAAGCTTGGCTGTGTGTAGACCAGGTTTCTCTCTTTTACTCTGACATAAATTTTCTGCAATTCAGTTTATACCAAATAGCTAACAAGCTCAGAATATGGTCTATTAGCACAAAAGCAGCACATTTTCTTTTACTTATTTAGGTTTTATTTTAAATGGAAGGAGTATGTTAGTTAAAAAGACATGAAGACATAATTATAAAGATATAATTATATCCATGAGAGTCTGAGAATATTAGAGAGGACTGAAAGATTTGAAGGGACAGGTCTTACCTTTTTCAGGTGAGCTGATACAATACAAAATAGGTTATAATAGAAATTACAATACATAATATTATATATAAAAATAATGTAACAGTTATAGAAATAATTATATTAAAATAATGTTATAATAGGTTATAATAGAAACATGATATAATAAAAAGAATTATGTTTTCAGACAGATACAACTCGCTGTTTTACCAAATCGGTGAAATGGACTATCCAGAACTTAGGCTATGATTCTATCTATAAGGGAAAATATCTATTTGGATACATCCCATTGATGCCTAATACAATGATGACACTATCTATTTTCACAGCACATGCAGGATGGCTTTTGATATCAATGACCACAGGGAACAAAGGCAAGCAGAAGTGTGAACTCACTGTCACCCCAATAATTCCACTGTGATAACACAGGTTAATGCTGAAAATAATTCAGGTCACTGTGTGAATCTACTAGACCACAGCAGGTTCTTTACAGGCATTTCAGTTTATCATGCTGTATTTTAAGAAGTCAAAAAAATGCCCCTTAATTTGTAGCTGTCACAGAAAGCTGTCCCACTGAGAAACTGGAGTTTCACCTACAAATCTTTGAGTTGTCTTCCTATATGTCCAGTGTGTCTTGGAATAGCAAAGAAGGAAATAAAGGTTGTAGCCAGCTTTGAAAATGCCCAAATTTGAGATAACACAAAGTGTCAGTCTGGTCTTTTGGTGGAACTGTGTGTACTCTTGTGATGTTCCAGAGTAGCCAGCTTGAATGGCTCTAACCCAGGCTTCAGCCTCCTTCTTGGAGGCCTGAATGGCTGCATGTACTGGAGTATTAGAAATATATTCTAAATGGTTACATGTACTAGAGTATTAGAAATACAATCGAAGTTGCCTAATTTGCTTAGCAGTTGGCTGTCTTTTAGCCATTGCAATGAAAAGCTCTTGGCAAAGTAGTTATTAATATCTATTTTTTGAAGTTTGCTGCTTGGTAATAAAGTGTTAGCAATACCCAGAGGAAAATTCTGAAATTAGGAAGACAAACTAATGCCTTGGCAGTGTAGAAATAAGACAGAAATCCTTTCAAGAGTCATCTCTTCTTTTTCTGAGTTTACTGGCAACACGGAAGAGAATTATGGGGGTAAGAGTAGATACCCTGAATTTGTGACTGCTTTTTAAGAGGGACTTACAGAGCAAACTGCATTAAAATTTGGTGCTTATATTTGCTTACAAATCTGATCTGTTCATTTAGGATCCAGATTTTACAATTTAACCCCAAAGCCACAGAAAGCTGCTCCCAGAAACATCTAGTTGAACATACTGATGGGCCAGATGTAGTGACTTGGCAGGAAGGGCTCAGATGAACAGAACAGTGTCTTGGATTGAACTGCTGTCTTGGATTCAGAAGGAAGACTTTTCAGCCTGGATTACATCTGCAGCCCTGTACATTTGGCAGCTGACGTATTTTTGCTGTAAAACCTAGGTCCTGTGTTCAGATAGGATGTGGCATTATGAAATAAACATTTTGGTTCAGATGCTTGAGGTAGATCCCTAAGTTTGAGTATCTGAATACCATAAGACTGCAATCTTGCAGCTTATCTTGTGGGCAAGCAGTAGTTAATAATTTTATTTTTGTTTTGGTGAACACTGTTTATCTGGAAAGAAGTTGTTCTGCTGCTCATACCTGAGTCAGCCATCGAAGGAGGATGAATAAATAAGGGTTTTCAAACATCATCCTATATGTTTTGTTAATAAATCCCAGTTTATTACTTATTTCCTGTTTTTCCCTAGAAAAAGGCAAAAGAATCTATTAAAAGCCTATCTGTTGATTTCTAGGTGGGAATTAGAAAAGATGATAAACTGTGCAACTGCTTCTTTGAACTGAAAGAATTAGATCTGATGCCATTTTCTTATTTGTTGAGCTTGCTGTAAATGGGTATTTCTACACTGAGTACTTAGAGATCTGGCATTACTGAGCATGTCCAGATCCATTAATAATAATAGTTTTGTGTATGGAACAGGTTTATTATGTTAGATGCAGTAATCTTATGCTTTGAGAGCTTGTAGTAGATTTTGAGGAAAGCAATAGTGCAAAATTGCATGCTTTTATGCATAATTTTCATGGGTGTTCTTTGAGTTTTATTTGCTTCTGACACTTTCACACCAGTTTTGACCAACATTTGCCATAGGAAATTACCTTTAGCTAATTATTAGTCAGTATTAATAGTTGTTTTCCTATGACTTTATTGGAATTGAAATTTTAATTTCAATTTAAAAGGTACATTTTTCATAGTTTGCCCTTTTCTTTATTTCTCCTCACTTCTTTTTGATATATTTTAAAAATTTAAAATAAAATTTTAAAATAGAAAAGACAAAATAGAATTGAAACTTTAAAAAAATTAGAGGTAATTGTGGAACACTGGAGTTCACGCCTTTGGATGGCCTTCAGGAAGAGCCTGTTTCACCTCTCTCTATTGATTATATACAGTCTTAGTGTGGGTACCTGAAGTTAGACTTTTAAGTTAGACAGTGTAAATTCCTCACATACTTTTTCACATTTATGCTGAATTCATTTGTGGATCAAAGCGTATGGCTGTGGCCCTTAGTTAGACAACTTTAAAAAAGTTTCTGTAGAATAGCAGGCAAAAGAGAGGATATTGTACTTTTAGAAATATGGTTGTGAAGTCTCAGACATCATGGGAAGGCTAAAATAGAAAATCCTGGACACAGTCTATTATGCTGCCATTAAATTATGAGAACATTTTCTCAGGTTCGAGTTCATATGGATAGTTCTACCTTTTTACATTAGATATTATGAGCCCACATGCCCTTCTCTGGGCTGCTTTCACTACTGAATTTGCTGTCTGTGGACTAAATCTGGGTTCACGCTGAGGGTTAGGATGATGAAGTCCTTTGTTTTCCAAATGGCTCTTTGTGGACAGTACAACTGTTTTGCAGATTTGCCCTTTGCATTGTAATTGAGTCTTTTTCTGACACTGTCTCTATACTTAGCCACCTACAGGTCAAGATACGCTTCTGAAGTTTGCTTAATAAAAAATTTACAGGGCCAAGAAACAATGAAGTCAACGTAGAAAAGTATTCTCATACCTTTAGTACTATGATAAAGCAATATGCTTGAACATAACTATAAAATATTTGGGAGAACATGGAATATAGCCTGTTATTCAGCTGTTCTGATGAATGGGAGTATTATCCTTCAAATCAGCTGAAAGTCAGTGCTGTCACATAAATGTCCTATGAAAGGGCACATGTACATGGGTGCCCTTTTCTGTGCACTGCAAGTCCTGCAGCTTTCTTACCCCCAGTAAGAAAGTCAGTCAACTCTCCTTTAAAGCCTTTGGCCCTGGGCAAGTGCAAAGTTGCATGGTAGGTGAGGGGTTAATGACATGCATGCAGCTGCTAATACTTAACTTCTGAGGCAATATGGTCTTCAGGGGTAATTTCCAGGCCGGCTCTGACATGTCACATTTACCATCAAACACAGCTAGGGCCACTGCACATTTTCTTAGGGCTATCAGGAGCTCCTGTTGGCCTTCTTCCTTTCTGCCTGCTGTACAGATTTTCATTAACCAGCTGGACTCTCTATTTCTACATCTACTTCTGCTGAATGTCTGTGTACATACTGGTAACTCCAAGATTCCCTGACTGAATAGACATGGTTGTTGTTACTTGATGACTTATCAAAGAGTATTGAGTCCTATTTCCTCAAGATGAAGTGGGCCAGGAGAAGTTATTGTGAGAGAAGGTGTCAGCAACAAAATATGGAAGGCCAGATAGCGCTAATTGTAAGGGGAGCTCAGGAGATATTTGAAAGTTTACATATATGCCTGAAAAAAATCCCCAAAACATTAGAAAGTTTTTGAAGTTAATTAGAAGGTACAAAGAGATAGTGACTGAAGTGGCTCTATGGAGTAGTGGAAGACAGCCCCAAACGCATCCCAAGGCCGTGCCTCTGCTGTGGATTGAGGTGGGCAGATGCCTTGCTACTCTAGCCTGGGGTGTAGCTGCTTTGGATGAAATTCCCAGGAAGGCAGGGGCCTCATTTGCAGGTGCCAGAACTCTGGCATTCTTATTTGGCCTGTGTTGACACCTGGTCAGTACATACAACTCCAGCCCTTTCATGAAGAGGAAGGCAGGAAGGTCCTGCAGTCACACCCCTGACCGCAATGCAGATATATCTTCCCTTGTGCCACTATCTGCTCTATCAGCTCTGCTCTCTGTTGCTGTGAGGATAAATCCACAAGCACTCTGACATTCAGTTTGTCATACAGACCAAGAATTAAAAAAATAAAATGAATTAGAATAAAGGGAAGCAAGATAATTACACTCATCTTCACAATATTCAATTCAGCTCCATCCAGATCTCTAATTTAAGGTCAGCCCAATAATTCAGTGAACAAAATAGAAGTGGATGCCATTAAAAACTGAATATTTACCAGGCTTCAGTGCTCACTGAACATAGCTGTTCTTTACCTTGGTAATTTATTTTCTTATTTGCCAGGCTAAAAACTGAAAAAGTGTCCAAATACTACACAAAATATAACTACAATTTGGATTTGAATGGCACCAGTGCTAGTTTTTATTGATTTTCACACACAAACTACTAATTTCTGCTTAATTCCAAAGGGGAATATTCACACCTATGCAAAGAATTTTCTCAGTACCTGGATATTCAGGGATGGATTATGGAACCATAGCCTTCTTGTGAGCCTGAAATTTGTTACACTGTATGAAAGTTAGTCATTGAGGCAGGTGAATGAATGGGTGGTCTCTGTTTAATTTTTAATCTGCATGTTACTTTATAGTTGTCTTTGATGCTAGTCTCACCAGGGAGGCCAGGGGCTAAGCAGGTAATGCAGCAGAGCAGAATTTTTCTACATGAAAATTTCCTACTGTTACCAAATAGGTCCAAGTGCAGCTCCCAGAAGTAAAAGTGATGAAAAAGCAAAGCAATGTCATCCAACCTGGAAGACAGAAAGACTAGAAGACATAATCATAAAAATGTTGGAAGTGATGAGTGTCTTGTCTACACTAGAGTTCCCATCAGCAGTAACAGCAGTGGGAAATTTTTAGGAAAATCTCAGTGCTATGAAGCCATTAAAGCTGGTTCCTGTAGCTCAGGACCGAGGAATGTTTCTGCAGGGCAGTTTCAGGCAGGACTTCTTTGTTTCTGGATTATCCACCCTCTGGATAAATCAGATATTGATTTTCTTTGGTTCGAGTACATTTAAGCATTCATCTACATGAATTCATCAATAAATTCGTCACAGCATTAATCTATAAAGAGTTTAAAGCTGTTTATTAACCGAGGCACCCCACCCCCCCTCTTCCTACTGGTGTGTCAGTGCACTTCCAGTGCTACCTGGCTGTGACATTTTAGGTGGCTCTTTGCCAACATGTGGTTCTGTGGCACAGGCAGGACTGGCTCTCACTGAGAGATCTACATGAGGGAAGGGGAAGCTGAAGGGAAGAGAGAACATACTCAGGTATTAGCAGCATCAATAATTAGCAAACAGTAAAGAGAAAGCAATATAGAACAATAGGTTATATGTGAGGCCTTTTATTTCAGAACTTGCTCTATTTCAGGGCTTGTTGCAATGTAAAAGTTGAGTCTTTGAAAGCCCTGGCCAAGGAATCTTCCTGGTGAGAGATGGTGTGCCAGATAAACAGGACATAGGAGGCTCCCTGTAGTCTCAGGTGCTGCTGAGAGGGTGATGCCAGCAGGTTTGGTGACTTTGGTCTGTAGCAGGGAAACTCCTTGCCCCTGCAGCTGCAAGTGCTGATCTGAGGTTCCCTGAGCTCAGAGCTGGTCTCCAAGTGCTGTGCCACTAAGTTGTGTGAGAAAAAGTGTGAGGCAGTGATTGGAATCACTGGATGGAATCACCTATTGTAAATACAGACATCTGGATTTTAGAGGGGTGCAGGAACCTGTTTTCCAGCTCAGCTGACAGTAAACAATCCCCCTGGAAAAAAAGGGAGGCAGAAGTTTTTTTTCCCATTGTGGTAAATTCATGGCATTCTGAAACTGAGTGAATGGTGTCTATATATTTCCTCTGAAAACCAAAACCACACTCCTGTTCCCTTGAATATCAGGGCCAAACACAAGTGAGGAATTGGTTTTGTGGGATGGGAGGCTGGGGGGAATTCTCTTCCCTATGGGATATGACTGTATATATTTAACAGAAACAGGGCTAATATTTCTGTTAGCTCCTGAACCTTATGAGTCTGTAGGAAGACCTTAGGACACCTCCTAACAGTCCCTAGATCTGCAATAGTAGGTACTGGAATAGTTTAAATTGTTTGAAACTATAATTTTGGCTACAAAACCAACAGTGTAAATAGACAACTGAGTGTCCCTTGGGCCATGCTTGCTAATGAGACACTTGCATTTCTCTCTGTATCTCTTTTTCAAGATGCTGAGGCTTTACTCAGTAGTTGCTCTCAATGTGGGTGAAGTTGGCCATATGGCAAGTAGAAAACGGTGCTGGAAGAACTTTCACACATAGCTATTGCAGTGCTTTCCTTGCTAAATGAGGATTCTCTTCCTTAAGTCCAGATTTCATACTCAGATCTCAGGGGTGATGCATTAAACCACAAACAAGGCTGAAGTGTTTGCATCAGCTTGTTGTAATGCCTAGGAGAAATCCACCTTCTCTTTCGTGCTATGGGGGTGTTTTGTTGACACCTCTCTGGTCCAATTGATATGGAAGCTGGGGGAAGGAAGAGCTCCATTAGATTTGCTGTTAAATCTACACCAGGTTCATCAACACCTTTGTTGCCAGTATGTTCTCTTAGCATTGTCCCTGAGGGGTTTCTCTGAATCCTCCCTCAGTTTTGCTTGCAAAAGTTCATTATGCTACTGTAAGTTTTAGATTAGTTTTTCCATCTCTCAGATCTACAATGTGTTCCTCTAAAGCACCTGTTTCAGCCAAAGCATCTGTTCGAGTGTGATTGTGTGTACCCGTTTGTCTTTGTATGACTTAGCTTGTCACATTTCTTTCAATCTCTCTGTGGTATCTATCCATCCACGTGTCAAGCTGCAAACCAATATTGATTTCAGAGACCATATGTTATCCTGATGTCTGCAAGCATTTCTCCTGGTAGTATCAATGGGAGTTCTTCCTGTGGAGTCAGGGCTTTCCAAGCTTGGATGCTACTCTTGATGCTTCTTGTGTCGGCTTATGAACTTTTCTTCAAGACAGACAGAAATTTAGGTGCAACTCAAAGTAAAAGTTGCTTAGTCAAATAACTACTATTTTGTTGTGAATCACAGTTCACCTTTTAGCAATAGTTAACTGCAAACTTTATGAACAAAACCTTGTTCTGTGAATATGCCATAGTAGTTAATGTAAGTAACATCAGTATACATCTTTTGGCCTCTGCACATATGGTGCCTGATTTAAACCTGCTGAAGTCAACAGAAAGATGAATATGTTTTTTAAGAAGTCAAGTTTATAGTTACCTAAACCTTCTAGTTAGAGAAGCAGGGTATCTGGAAGCAGTGCTTTTTCACCACACCCTGGCACAATTTAGGAAGTTTGTGCTACCTTAATCTGAGTCTGGCTGTCCCTCCACGGCCCCACTAGATATAGGTCTGTCTCAGGCTTTTGGGCAGTCCTCTGACCCTGCTAGCAGGGATGGAGCATATGAGATGGTGTATGGACAGCACATTCACCTGTATGGAGTTCAGGGACTATTCAGTGGGACTGACTCTCCAGCAGTTTTTGGGTTGTTTTTCTAAGAGGCTCAGCCATGTGGGCTTCGTTCATTATTCAGCCATGAATAGGAACTGTCTTGAAGGTCACAAATTAATTAGACTCTCTTATGTAGCACCCTCCTCAGTTAAAGAGTACATTAGAGTGCCATCTTCCACTGTGAGTGCCTTTGTGCTAAAAGATGAGTGGGACCATTCCAGTCCTGTCAGAAAGGTCCTCCAGCTACCTCTTTTCCAGTTCTGTTTTTTTTGTTTGTTTGTTTATTTTTTGGTGTTTTTGTTTGTTTGTTTTTAATTTTTTTTTTCACATGAAATGCAGTGGTCTTCACCATTGTACTTCTGTAGCACTTGCCTACTTTTAATGTGTTTTTAGCCAATAAATGTCAAGAAATTAAACAAATAATAGGTCTTTCTCCTGACACAGACCTTTAATTCACTGTCTTTTAGAGACAGTTCTTTCTTGAAAGAGATTCTGGAATCCAGGCAAAAATTTACCACATGCAAGTGCTGGCTGGAGGATAGCAGGCCATATCATAGAATCATGAATATCTCAAATATCTCACATTGGAAGGCACTGATAAGAATCATGTATTTATCAACCAAATACATGTCCAAGCATAGACACAAGACCCCAGTGTAAAACTTTGGAAAGAATTATGCTTCTCTTAGCTCAGAAGAAGAAAATGTTTGGGGAAATACATCAGTTCTAGCCTATCTCTTCAACAAGGCAGAAAATCTAGTGCTGAATGGTTGTACCTACCCAGCTCATGGTCATACCTAGCCCTTGATCATAGCTTCTATTGCAGCTGCAAAAAGATACAGGGGCTGGAAACACTGGGATGAATACACCTTTAGTCATGGGTCTGTTCAGTCTTGATTTGTTGGACTGTTGGGGAAAATTCCTATCAGACTCCTGCAGAAAATTAAACTGGTACTTCTTCCTAGCACACAAATGGGCATCTATAGGTGTTAGTCTCTAACTTCAGGTGTGCACAGGCCTGTATGCAATAGACTGTAAAATAAAACTTCCAAAGTGAAGAAATCCTAAAGTGCTTATCTCTGGGTTTCATCACCTGCTCAGCATTAAGCTGTTAACTTGTAGTCTTTTGTTTATTGCATTTATACTCTTCACATTTCTGTGGTGGCCAAGCACTCTATACAAGAGTATAAGAATGTTATATGAGGGCTGATGAGAGACACATGCAGCCTGCTTAGTTCATTTTAGACCATCTCTCAGGTTTACTCACTGTATCTGCAGTGATGAAATGAAGCTAGGATGAAACAAAATCTCTGTAAAAGGTAACACAAATCCTGCTTACCTCTGAGCGAAATATGATGAAAATACTGTCCTGCTTTTGCTTATCTTTGCTACCGTTTTCATTTCTTTATCGGGTTAAAGAAAGGGAGCGCTGGTGCTAGAGGAGGAGGATGGGGTGGGTTTGGGAGATGGGGGGCAGGGAGCAGACCTACTGAATAACATGCTCAAGAGCTCTCCTGCACAATGAGATTAGCACGATGTGATCATTTTGGTGCCAAGGTGCTAACACAATAATACAAGTGAGTTTGCCAACTTTTCAAATTGAATGTATTTGATTATTTGCTTTTAATTAGTGTGAGTTTTGGAGTATGTACAGGATTGTTAGAGATACATGAAAAGCCTCCTATGGCAGGAGAGTGTATTCTCAGTAAAGACGGTACAGCATTGTTCTTTTTTAGCTGTGGAGAATGAGATTTAACAGCTATGTTAAATGTTTTAGCCCGTTTCTATTGTGCCTCTGTTTCAACCTATTGGCAAGCCCAAGTGATGCTAGAAAATAAACCTCTCATTTGATCTGAATGTTGAGCACTTTGCTATAAGAAGAATTTCCAGCCTAACTTCAGGATAGAGAAAAAAATCACTGTTTTATTTACAGGAGGCTCCTACATTTTTCCCCCTTAACAAGATCTTGAGTAGATTCATGCTGACATTTTTTTCCCATGCAGTACTCTCCTTTTTGTTCATTTATCTTGAATGTTGCTGTCAAGATTGTAGGTATTTAAAAATCCCTTTAAATGGCAGAAAGAGATTGCAGCTCTGGAGGAAATATAAGAAGACAAAATATTTTTTTTCACCTCTTTCTCTTTTGTTTTGAAGAAGGAAGGCAGAGCAAAGGTGTCTCAGGGATAGTTTGGCTGATTTAGCACTGGCTCACTTCATGACTTGCCAGTCACTGGGAGTAACTCACCTCCCTGGATCAGGAGATGTGTCAGCAAAAGGCAAAGTAACTCTCCTTGTTCAGCACAGATTGTAGGTCAATGTCCATTTCTCAGTTTTCAGCATTACCTGCCTTAGCCAAGTTCAGACTCTTGGGCTTCCAACATCCAAAGAGCAAGAATAAGAAAGACTCAACACTTTCTGTGTGCAGTAGCAGAATCTTCTACCTATACTGTTCTTCAGACAATTATACACAGTTATATATGCACACACATATATATATTTTAAATACTCTCCCCTTAAACAATAGAGAAAAACAAATGGTTGACAATAACAATGGCAGCAGCTCTCCAACAAAAGCATGCAATTATTACAATTACACTATCCTTGATTAGGCTCCCATGCATTGCATTTCAATGTAATTGATGTTGTAGGTTGACACATTGGACACCAAATATTCTCGCCTGTCCCTTCACTCTTTTGTTTCAAAGCCTGATTTGCATTTTCTATGCTTTTAGTAATGAAGACTTAGCACTTTTCCTCCATTAGAAAAAAAAAGAGAGACACAATAATCTGCAACTCGGCACTTGTTTAAGGATTCTGACCCTCAAAAATACCACTTTGCTTCACACATTAGCTGCTTACAAAGAAGGAAGCTAATGTATCATCTAATTGGGCAAACCACTGCATCTGATTTCTCTCAATCAGACTATTAGCTTCGTAATTACCCATCTGCCTCATGTGGAAAAACGGCAAGGCGAACACCCAGCTAATAACATTCTCAAGAGCTCTCTACCACAATGAGATGAGCATGATGTTGTGGGATATAGTCCCTAACCATTTAAATGCCAAGGTGGTCTCACAATACAGCGGGAGTCTGCCAACCTTCACAGTCTGAATGTGCTTAATTATTTGTCTTTAATTAGTCTGAGTTTTGGGGTCTGTTCAGGATTGGTGATGAAAAATGAACGTCAGGAAATAAAGCCTCTTGAGGTCCCTGGCAGTCTGTTTTGCATCCTCCTGTCTGTTAAAATAGTGGTATGGACATAGGATTTATCTCCTGACCAACTCAAGTTTCCTCTCACTTTACTTTTTATGGATTAGAAAAAGATTTCTGGGTACCTAAGCTAGGGAACATTTTCAGAATTCAGATGGAGGATGCTCAAACAAACTTCAGCCTTGAATGTTTTATTTCCTGCAGTTTTACACTCTTGACCTATATGGAATTATTGTCAAATGAGACTACTTGAAATGAGGAGATGCTCAGATTTCTCTTCAGCAGAGAGAGGTGCCATTCTCTACTTCCAGTGCTGGTTCTGCCCCTCCTGGATAGTTCACAGTACCTCTGAGCATGTCTCCCACTCGGTCAACTCACAGATTGCAAAAGGCTGGAATGCCCTTGCTACCTGACTCCAAGGTTGAAACCATATGGTCAAGTCGCAGGTGATTCTCTGAGAAGGGCCCTTGGCTCTGTTTTCACTCCCACATGTGGTTTAGTAAAGCCCACATCTGGTTGCAGGTAGAGTGCAGAGCAAGATACATCTGCCTAATCTGTGTTCTTTTCGTTGATTTGGAAGCTTAGTGGAGATTCATTAAGGAGAAATCAAATATTGATCCATATCGACTAATTACAAATAATTGAGTTTCCTTCATGTGTCCTACCAAAAAGAATACAGCATTCCTCACTTTATTGTAATTTATTCTTTTGTCCTTGTACCTAGAATGCTGGTTATGGGCTTGATCATACAAGTGCTGAGGATCCCAGCAAGGGAATTAAGAACTCTTACAGACAATCTTACAGGAAAGGGGAAAACACTCACCCATTAAATAATGCCTAAAATTTCTTATAAGAAAACTGTCACATGTACCAAATTATTTTGCATATTGATATATTTCTATTCAGAAACATTCATGCTTTGGCCTTTCCAGAAACCAGTATCCAAAATGCTTCCACAACTAGTGATATAATAACATATAATGGTATATGAGGTATAAATGCAACTATTCATTAGTAACTCGATATTCCAACAACCCTCTCTGCCTTTCTAGCGGCAGGACTAGCAAGATGTGTACACAGCAAATGGAAACAACCAGATGGTCTTGCAGTTATGACCCTCACTCTCTTCTCTCCCATTGTTTACTGTTATCATTCATTGTACTACGTCCAAACCCCTTTACAGGTCTGCCAGCATGGATTGCTGGATGGAGGCCCTAAACTGCAATGCCTATTTCTGATACTGCATAAACACAGCTTGGGCCATCACAGATGATCTGGAAACTTATAATCCTTAGTCCAGGTAGTAGGTTTTTGTCACATGAATCAAAGTATGTACTGCCATGGTTGGGTCATGTGAATAACTTTGTTGACATAGGAAATTATTACATGTAATTTTGGTTCAAGGCTTCTCAGCAATGCAGGCACCACTGAATATGAATACCCACAGTGTGACAGCCAGGAGAGGCCACCCCTGCCCCCAGAGGGAAAGAGGCATGAGAAATGGCCATGCTGGGTTGATTCCAGTGATTCACAATAGGTTTGGGAAAAGTGGTGACTCTTCTTGAGGGGAGAGCCCTCTTCCTCTCCTCAGCAGTGGAAAATGCCCTGAGCACTGAGATATTCTTGGCGACCAAAAAAGCTGGTCTGGCTTTCTGGACAATTGACATAGTGAAGTCCTTGTTTGCCTGTTTTGCTGACCCTGGCATTGTGTTGCCACAGACAATTGCTTGCATTGCCTCTACACAGAAATAGCTCTGGTAATTTCATGAGGTCCTGTGTTTTTTTGCTACTTGGTAATTGTGTCATATTAAATAATACTTTTCAGTTGAAAGGCACATAGAATTTTAGCCTCCCAAAACCTTCACCAGATACCATTAAGGGATTCCCAGCTGCATCTCTGTGAAATAGTGTCCCTGTTTTATTGACTGCAAAACTGACACGAGGCCTTGGGCAATGCTGTGTAGTCATGGAGTTCTGTGAACTGCCTGAGTGTTTACCTGCTTATCAGAATGAGAACAGGACATTAAATAACTTCAGCTCTCTTACTTATGCACGTTGTCCTCATCCAGGAGGCATTCTGATCTTCAGGGTATGGCTTTCCTGAGTAAGGACTGTGAGACTGTTACTTCAAATGCCTGTGTTCTCTGTGTTTTACCTTCACCTTCTCCCTAGCAACCTCTTTGGGGGAAAGATGTGCAATCTTTGGTGAGACACACCACTTTAGTTGATGTGTTGACTCACTTATGGCTTCAGATTAAACTGGTATACCTGAAGTGTTGGTGCCCAACCAGTTGCCCTCCCCTCCCCTGTGCTTTCTTCTCCTACAACTGCTGGCCCCAAAGGGGATGTCTCAGAAGCTCTTGAATTGGTACTATTTGTCATCCAGAATACTACAGCAAATTCACACTGGCTCCAGTTTTCTTTCATATTTTGGCCTGTAAAGTGCAGCAGTTCAAGAGCTGACTCTTCTGCTCTGAGGTTAGCCTCAGCCATAGACTGGATAATCCCAGGGTAAAGGTGCCAGGCACGTGTCCTAGGGCAGGATCCACTATGCCATCCCTGCTGAAGGTGTCAGCAAGTGCAGTTCTTGCTGACTTGCACTGTTTGCTGTGGCATGGATGTGTTAAGCCCATACGAGTGACAGTGCTTATTTATGCATGGAACTGTTGCTTGGAAAGATTCAAGACTGAGTTGAGAATGACATTAAAGGTGACAAAACCATCCTGTTGGACCAACAAAAAGTTTCTTCTGAGTCACTCTCCAGAAGTTGCTGCTGAATATGACTCCTGTTTTCAAATGTGCATGCACATTAACTGGCACAAATTCAGAGGGAAAGCTGATGATAGGAGCTGTCTTGAGCATCTTGAACTGAATGAATGGCCTGTCTTGTGGCTGTTGTGAGGGGAGACTCATTGATGAGGTAGAACAGAAAATTTTCTAGAGACTTAAAGGATGACTAAGATACCCTAGGAACACATCTTAAGCAGGAAGATGCTTAGGTTTTTCAGAAAAATTCTCTAAGTTAAGATTTCAGTTTAAATATTTTTCTTGGACATATGCTTGCTATCAGGACTTTCTTGCTAGAGTAGGATTGATTCCTTCCAGTCATTGCACTCATAAGTAATGGTTTACCTTTCACTAAAAAATAAATGACTTTTTTCTCCTGCTTTCTTGTCTCCAGGAAATTAATTTTTCTCTCCTTTTAATGAATGAATGAGGGATGGGCTGGCATTTATAATTGTTTCTTAGCAAGGCAAGGCAGTAGTTTATCTTCTCTTCTGGCTTTGAACTGCCCTATTAGTTTCGCTCTCCATTGGCCATCAGTATTTCAGCTATGTATGACCTATTCCCTAAACCTCTGCAAAGTTGCACCACTTCAGTTCCCTGTTTGACCATGGTGTTTCAGTGTTGTCTTGAGGTCCCCACTGAACTCCTGGTGCATTTACTTTCTTGGGATATTGCATGTTTCATGTAGTTGTGCTATTTTCAGGTGCTGAGGTGAAAAGGACCTTTGATATGCCTGGGACAGGTGAAAATGAGCTCCCTTCAGAGGTAATAAATGTACAGGACATAATCTGAAGGGGATTCTATTATGGTGTGTGTGTTCCTGGAATCCCTTGTCTCTGCTGCTTTCTGTGAGTTTCTGCAGGATTTGAGCACATTTTGTAACTCTGGACCATTGCTCTAGTCCACTTTAGAATACCAAGAACCCTTATTGCCCCCAAATTTTCAGGGAACAACACATCAGCATATCCAGTGATGCTCTTGATTAATTTAACTTACAGAACATAAAGTGCAATAAGGAACTCAGTCAAATGAAAGTCTTTTTCATCATTCCTTTTTTGTCTTACAACAAAGCTGGCAGGGCAACTGCCCAGGGCACATGAATCAATGTATTCATAGTTCTGGGAAGTAATGTCTTCCTTTTACTATTTTTTACCATTAGAAGCTGTTGGTTAACTAAGCTGAAATACAGAGTAGACAGATAACCAGAAGGTTGTGTTTTGACTTTAGGCAGAGCAATCCAGGTGCTCTTCCCAGGGAGAGATTAGCAGCTCTCTTGCTGAGAGATTCTGGTGCACAGCCAGCTCTGAACAGCCAGTACTGCATGCAGCCACCTCTGGAGTAGAGAGAAAGTGAATTTAGGAGAGGAGGCCAGGACAAGTCTCTGTTCTTGAAAGTTGGGCTGTAATGCCAGACACTATTTCTCTGTGGTGCCATATTTAATTCAAGAAACTATATTAAAAAAAGTTCCCAAACCTTTGCTAAGATTTGAACCTTAATAAGGGTATTAGAAATATCAGACTAAAATAACAGAAGAACCCTTCTATGCATCATTTTAAAGAACTTCTTCCATCCATGATTTAGTTTTTCTAAAAACTGCTAATACTCAACCAGTTTTGTCTGAATACACAGGATCCAGTTTATTCCACTGAGTTTGTGTTCAGTGCCAGGCTTCTTCCATCCATGATTTAGTTTTTCTAAAAACTGCTAATACTCAACCAGTTTTGTCTGAATACACAGGATCCAGTTTATTCCACTGAGTTTGTGTTCAGTGCCAGGCTACAAGGGCACTTCACAAAAAGAGGGCAATGTCTTTATCATAACCTAGACCTATTTGCAATTCCCCCCTTTCACCTTGGCTGCAAAGCTGTTTGTTCTCGTCAGGACATAAGCTGAATATTTATAATAATAAGCCTTTATTGAACGGTGGTGTCCAAACTCATGGTATTACTTGCAGCAACACTTGGGGTAATGAAGAGTTCAGTATTATCAGTCACAGACTTGGTTTTGATAGCAGTGTACTGACTTCTGCTATGTGGAGAGACTAATGTAGCTGGACTGAAAAGGACTTTATAAACAGCAGTTTTGCTCAGGGCATCAGCTGTCAATCATTTTCTGTGAGAGCTTCCAAATGAGGTTAGTGTGCTGGATAGGCATGTTGTCTGTTGTTTAATCAAGTCCTTGATGCAATCTTCATGGTCCTTCTAGATTTCTGGAGGAGACTCTGGACAGGGATCTAAAAAAATTGTCAAGAAGTGCACCTGGAATGACAAAGAATGATAGAAAACTCCAGTCAGATGACATCCTCAGAGAGGTTAGCAAACTTGACTTGGTGACAGATGAACTGGAGGGTGATGTCTGATTTCAAAGAGAATGGCTTTTACATTTTTTGTCTGACAAAGTGAAGCTGAATGGACTGGAATTTACAAAAGATAATATTGATAAAGTTATTTTAATCTGTAATGAAGTTTCCCATTTCATTAAGTAATAATTCAAAGTTTACACTGCAAATGGGCTGCTATTCACACTGCACTGCTGGGTCATTAATTAAAGTGTGAATGACTTTTATGGTAGCTAAATTAAAGAGACCTGTGTCTACCCATATTACAGTGGCAGTTACTCCCTTCTTAGCCATGAAGATCAATTGATGGTTTTATGATACAATCCCATGTTTTGTACCAGCTTGCTCAAGCTTGTCCATCTCCTGGTGAGGGGATAGTCTTCCTGTAACACTCTCTCTTTTACTTACAGATAAGGTAGCTGCTGTTGCACTGAAGACCAAGGAAACACACAAGAAATTTCCCAGTTAGATCTTGTGAGGAGGTAAAGAACCCAGCAGGAAAATTGCATTTTCCCTCTGCTTAATAAAACAGGCTGAAGCCATATTTCTTCATCTCCTCCTGCCCTGGTGCAAATTCTTGATAGGATTTTATTTGGTTGCACAGCAAAAGTGGCCTTTTGATCTTCACACAGGCTCCAGGATCTTGAATAGTAAGAATTAGTTTTTAAAATTGAATCTTTATTTTAAATCAGAACGCACTACTTGTTGGGAAAGGAAACTGCATTTGGTCCCACTTGGCCAACAACATGGATTTGCTGCATGCCTGGTGCAAGGGGAGTAGCCAGGAGCAGTAACCCTTGCAGTGGCTGCACAGTGGCTGGCTCCTGGGAATTGGAGGGTCTCTGCCCAGTTTCAGTGGACAGGTGTCATTTCCACACAGTCAAAAAATCCATCCTCCTAAGCAGGCACTAATTGGCCCCCTTGTTGGCAATCTCAGCAGAGATGCCAGAGAGAATGGGCATGAAATCCCACTCAAACCCTTCGTGGTTTTCTCCTCAGGTCAAGGTTGAGGTGCTTTGGCAGACAAGTGTGAGGAAAGCTGACACTGCTGCTGTCAGTCTCCAGGTCTGTCAAGCTGCCACCTTTTCTAAGCACTGGAACACAGGGGTTTGGGCTTTTAAGATGTGTTTTTATTACTGTGTTAAACTTCCTGCTTTCGCAAGTGCTGTCCTTTGGGGGGGTTGTCAATGCCAATGAATGAGGGAGATTTCTAACCTGCTCCTAAGGCAATATATACAGCAATTTATTGCTTACCTGGAGCCTGCCTTCCCTAACATTCCAAACACACAGCCTGCCACCATCTTTTATACAGCGTAAGGGAGATCCCACTCCTTTATAAGCAGTCTGTGTGACCCAGAAGAGTTCAGGCCAATAAGTTACCCTTGCTTAATAGATGCTTCATAGGACCCAAGAATTTATCTTCTAAATAGAACTTCCATCAAATACATTACTTTAGCATCAAATATATCGAGTGTAGAAGCTTTTAAAGGCAGTATAATGATTTTAGGGAATGTAATTGAAGATACTTGATAGTATATAGAATACAAGGACACTTATGCAAAAAAGACTCACTGGTTCTTTAATACACACAAATGGTTTGTAAGGCATGTAGACATTTAAAACTCCTCCAAAAGATTGTGTTGCACTGCACAAAGGCTTTGGTTTGGTTCTGCATTTACACACAAGCTAACCAGGGAGTCTGTGGGGACAACACACAGAGCAGTCAGTCAGCAAGACCTCTGACACCAGCTTTTGCAGGGCTTGGATTCATCCCTGCAAGTTATTTCTTAGGAAAGACAAACAATCCATTAAAATTGTAAGCATCTTGACTACTTTTCTCTTTTCTGAAACCTTCTTAGAGAGGCTTACAGTCACTACTAATGCTGTTTTAGTACAAATTTCTGGCCCAGACCCTGAGGGTTCTTTACTTGCTGTTGGATTTTTTTTATTATTTCTTTTTCCCTAATGCCTTGCAAAACCACAGAGAGTATTAGCCCATCTGAGTGCAGGTAATGTTGCAGAGGGAACCATTTTTAGTGTCATTTTCCTCCTTAATGTTCTTTAAAGCTTTTGTGCTTCAACTAGCTGAAATAAGCACTCTGCTCTAGAATTTGTGCCAGATAACAGGTTTCCCCAAACTTAGTGCTCCCGTTACAAGAGCTGTACATTATCTATATGGAATGTTTCCCAGCAGATTTTGATCATGTGTTTTTTAGGCTTCTAATCCAAGGGAACAAGTGAGATGGAAGGCCTGCCTAAGGAGATGCTGCATATGCTCAGACTTTGGTGCTTGCAGGGCTGCTGTGGCTTCTCCCACATGAAGAAGCATGGAGAAGCTTGTGTGCATTAGCAATACAAATGAAATAAGCCTCAAAGCTGCAGAAAGCCGCTTATGAGCTGCACCTGTGCAGGGCTGAATTCAGGGCAGCAGTGGAAAAAAACCAAGTGCACAGACTTGCCTTTCTTAACAACTTTTCTTTCTGTTTCCTTTCACTCGGCTCTTCTAGCAGCCAAATCACTTTATGTGATACTGGGAGTCTGCTGAGGCTCCAGCAGAGAAATTCTGGATTACAGCTAAGTGTGGCCAGAAGGACAAATCCCTTGACTTGGAGAGAGGAAAAAAACTTTAAGGAGAAGCAGCTGCTACTGTGTCTGCGCCAAGGGGCCACACTTCACAAGGAAGTTAAAAAGCTTAGAGTTCAGGGAAGAGTGGCAGAAAGAATTACCTGAATGGAAACCTGGCTTGGAATGAGGGAGCAAAGGAATTTAATTAATTTTATTCATCAAAGAGAAGGTTATACAGAGATTAATATATCTACAGAGGAAAAGAATACAAGTACTGATGGGAGCAAGAAGTTGTAAAAGAGTCCAGGGCTGGAAGGTGAGGCTTGACTTATTCAGACTATATATAAGGCACACTTCTATCATGAGGATCATTAACTGTTGGAACAACTTAGGGGCTGAAGTGGTTTCTCTGTCACTGGAAAATATTGCTGTGTTGTGCTGTAAGATGTGCTGCAGTTTAGTCATGGCTTTTGGATTCAAAATGGGAGATAAAAGAGGTTCAGTCAGTATGGAAGAGGTGAAAATTGTAACATTGATGCTTGTCTACTGTTTATGCAGTTTATCAAGTCTCATTTACAGAGTATGTGTTTTTTCTTTCAAAATTATTGGCAGAAACAAAAATTTCCTTTGGTCATATCTTCATATTTTAAATTTTTTTTCCTGTGACATACACAGCATTTATACTAATCTGGAAAAATAACTTTTTGAAAAAGAATTTGTAAAGAGCTTACCTGTTTTAGTGTCAAACACTTTTAAGGCACCCAAACTGGAGAGAAGATTCTATTCCAGGAGGTTTAAGTAGCAACTGGCTCAATCTTTTTTACAGTGAAGTGCAAAACCCACCAAATATAATTCTGTATTTGTATGTATATGCACTGTAAATATTGACATGTTACAGAAAATACCAATACAATTCTGAAATTTGGCTCTTCCTAATTTTATTAAAAATTAAATTGTGCTTTTTTCTTTTTGTAGTATGAGACTGACCAACATCCAGTTCTTTTTTTTCTGTTTGCATCAGGATGGGTATGTATGTAGGAATACCTATGTAACAGTATAATTTGGAGTAATTGTAAATGGGGCTCTTTTCTTGCATTTGGAAGAAAGTGATCTGCATTCTTGCTTAGTTTTGTCAATTTTAAAATCAAATTAACATCAGTTTTGAAAAAGAGAAAAAAAAGAAGTGAAAAGATGAAAAGCTAGAGGATACAAGACAGAGGCTGGAAACTATGATTGTAAGGCTGTAGCCAGGTAAATTTAAATAAAGGCCAATTAGGCGGCCCCAGGGGAAGGGTTTAAGGGAATTGTTATGATCCTGCTTGGTCAGAAGAAAAGCAATGATGGTTCAAGTTCTCCAGGGTGTGATCCATTAAATGAATGCTCTTGTAGTGGTATAACTGCCAATACACATCCTCAGTCTTTCCTCTGAAATTTATCTTTTACGTATTTATGTAATTTACAGAGGGGTTCATACTTTTTTTATGCAAAGTCTTTCTCTGTTCTTTTCCTTGGGCTCAGATGTATGATCAATTTGCCATATATTAGATGGGCTGTGGCCATCACCTTCACTTTGGTTTTAATTGATGTGTTTTTAACTTATTTCCCATGGCAGAGGTACTTATCTGGTCAGGTACCACAGAGTGGCAATACTAAGGATCATTTACTCCTGTTCTAAGTTATGCAGCAGAGTGGTACATTGCAAAATTTCCATAATCTATATTTTGGTCAGAAGCATCCAAGGATGTTGTCTCAAAGATCAGTGAAAAGGGATTTAAAGGTAGGTCTGAATGACAGTTACTTGAATTGTGACGCTGCGTGAGTACTGCTCTGTATTAGCTCTATAAAACAAATAATTCAGGTTAAAAGGAAAAAAAAAACCCAAAGGTTTCGCTGGTGATCAGTAAGCATTTAAATAAAATTAAATTTCTATTGATTTAAACAGATTTAAACATAGAAATGATATGAATTACATAAGGAAGTATAATAGGAATTACACAGCTGCATTAATTTTATGTACTGGTAAATGTACGAAATATAATTTTATTATACAGTGCTGCTGGGTATAGCACCATGAACAAACTCTCTTCTGCTGCAATGCTTAAAAGATTGTGCCAGTCTATGTGTATTTTGAGCTTGTTTGTTTGCCTTTAATTGTCATCTTGTTCTCTCTTGTCTTTCACCTCCCCTCATGTGTGTTTTGCCCCTGCTTTTGGATCTGGTTTGAACCTGGCTTGTAAATTATCTGATGTGAGAGGCCTTCTGCTTGGGAATTGTGTGTAGTGCCTCAGACAGTGGAGTACCACAGCAATAATGCTTCACCAGGAGGGCAGTGAGGTGCTGCAGCAGCTTGTCCAGAGGTGTGGCTGCCCCACCCCTGGAACATACTCAAGGCCAGGCTGGGCAGGGCTGGGAATAGCCCGGTCTAGCGGGAGGTGTCGCTGCCTGTGGCCGGGGGATTGGAACCAGAAGGTCTTACGATCTCTTCCAACTCAAACCATTCTTGTTTCAGGAATAATTATATAGGTTTGTTGGAGTCCCAGGAACTGCTAAGGGAGCTCTGCCCAGGGACAAAGGTTTGTAGGATTGAGTTGCTAATATCCAACAGAATCCACAGCGTTTGGGAAGGAGAGGATGTACGGCAAGTGTTGCCCAGAGCATACAGTGTTGGCTGAAAAGGTCAAGCTGAGAAAAGGTAAAAGAGCAGGGCTTCTTGTTAATCTCATGACTTTAGCAATCCCATTTGGGGGAGGAAATGGCTTTCCTTAAGGTAGAGGATGGATTTGGAAAGAGATATAGCAGAGAATAAGATGAGAATAAGATAAGATCTAATTCTCTGTGCTTCTAACCCGAAATCAGTGGAATATTTACCTCTAGTGTCCACAGGACATTATGGATCTGGTCCCATGGAAGGGGGGGGTGACCCATCACTCCTCCCTCTGTGGCTCCTGACAGACAATCTGAGCTCCTGCACACCGAGATCACATGGGATCATCATTTTAGATAGCAAAAGGGCCACAGGGGGAAATATAAATGAACTGCAAAACTGTGAATTAAGTTGGGAACTTGGAACTTTTCCTCATTTAAGGAACCATGAGAAAGAACAGGGCAGGGAATGAGCAAAGTCACTGGCCTAAATATTGAGCGAGAGAACTTCTGAAGCAGGGGAAAATCACAAGATAAAAATATCCTTGCATTTACAGCACAGGGTGGGGCAAGAAAATAAAGGTAGAGGAAGTTTCTAGATAAAGCATCCTTTAAAAGTACTCAAATTTTTGATGTGATAAACATCATTCAAAGCAAACAGAACAGCTGCAAAATATGATAAAAATCACTTGAAAGTTCATTGATTTTGCAGCAAAACTGTAAGTACTTCACTTTATAATAATTGTTCCTCTCATGCTTTCAAATCTTGTACTTGAGCTACAAGAGTATTCAGGTCAGGGCTGCATTCAGAAAATAGGCACAAAAAGACAATGAAGCTCAACTAGAGAGATACTTTAATCATGAGCTAATTTACAAACCAAAGCAAAACAAAATCATTTTTGTCTAAGATTATTAGAAGATGCTAATTTGCTGCCTAAAATTATCTTTTTCTCTAACCTAAAAAAAAAAAAAAAAAATAAAAACCAACTCTTATCTTCTTAATTAAATTTCGTGACTTGGCTTACATGGTTGGTTAGATTTTTTTTTCTTGTCTAAGGACAATATGCATGTGTTATTCAAATATGAGCTCCTCTGTAGTATAAACTCATATAAACACTGCCCTGATGGTGCTAAACTAATGATAGTGCTTTTTCTAATAATTTTCTCTTGGCTTGTAGCTATATTTAAAATAAGTGAGCAGCTTTTATGGAAGAGAGACAAGTGTGAAAATGGAGCTCTGCTAAGTATATGCAGCCTTGTAAAATTTGTAAGAGACTTAAAAACACCCAACACAAAAGCAACAAACACCCACCACACCCAGCTGCCCTCCTCCCCCAAACCTAGCAATTTAAAGCAGTGTTGGGTAGCAGGAACATTTCTGTGATTGTATGATAAGGACACTCAGCATCAGAGCTAGGCAAGGTAAGAATAGAGAGTATTCATTTTAATTTAAAAAGTAAATACATCCTTTCTTATCTGTAATAATTTTTATTTTCTGGAAACATTTATGAGAGCATTTTCTCCTTTTTAAAAATTTTTAAAATGGTGATTCTGTGTGTGCGTGCACAAAAAAAGTGTACACGCAGTTGCTTGCAAATTTTTTATATGAATAAATGTAAGTGGTTTTATGTACATTTGTAATATAAAAGATTTATATTTTCTTCTGATATGATTGCATAGCCATCTTAAAGCTTCTCTAGGGCCTTTAGGCACATCTTGTAGCTAATTAGTAATCTGTCTAATAAATAAGTGCATGGCTCAAGAGTCTACTCCTTTACCTAGGTTAGGCACAGGCTTAATAACTTGACTGAATTTGGTCCTGTGGGATTGGATATCATCCAGTCTGGGACAGTAATGACATGATCCACTCCAGGAGACCCTTATGCACTGTGAGCAATGGGGTATGGGAAGTTAGTAGGCTACCTGAATGCACTGTGTACAGGAAGAAATATTTTGCAGGAACTATCAGCCAAATCTGTGCCACTTCACCCCTTCCAGTTCATGAGCACCTGAGTGTGCTGGCAGGCAGAGGAGAGGATGGGTGAAATGACTGCCAGAAGTGATTTGGTTTCTGAGTGCTTTCAAGTTTTTTAAATCACAAAGCCTAAGAGCCATGTAGGGTTTTTTATGATTTAAATGCTTGATGGTGTTCAGTTCTGTCCTAAGTATGTAGCTATACAAAGCAATAATATACACTTCAAGCCTTTCATATTAGTAAAGTTCAAACATTTATAATACAGCCCTTCATTTCAAAACACTGTGCTTGCACAAAGGCAAATGTCAGCAAAGGTACAAGCCCATTATTTTTTTTTTTTTTTTGATACCTTGTGGCATCTTCTGTGAAGCAGCTCATCTTGTTCTGTCCTCCTCTTTGTTTACAGGCTGTGCAGCCAGTGCCTGCTGCAGCACTGGTGCTCAGTGCTATATCACCACCTTCCCACCACACAGGACAGAGATGGACCTAGACCTTGTACCAGCTGCCTGAGCTGTGGGTCCTGGGGACTCCTCCAGCTTTGTCTTGTCTGATTTGTTGTGACTGCTGTGCTGCCAGCCAGGCCTCTGGGTGCCTGGAACCGATGCCCCCCCCTTGATGACTTGCCCGTTCTCCTTTAGTTTGTTTGTTAATTAGTGCTCTCTGGATGTTCTTGTTTAAGCAACTGCTCCCTAAGTCGTTGATTGCTTCCTCTTTCCATATTTCTGGTCAGTTCTTTTAACTGTATATGTCTAATCACCCCGGTGTACTCTGCAAAATACATCTCCCACTGCTGCTGTCAGCAATCTGCAATCCTATCAGTGCTGATTTGTCAGGTTTCTCAAGGGGCCATTATTTTTTAAATTGTTATGTGCACACCAGACGAAACAACAATGCAAGTGAGAGTACCAGGTGTTGGAGCATTACTGTTGGACTGTTGGTTGTGCTCCTTGTCATTCTGACCTCATGGTGATGCCCTGTGTACCAGCTTTCACAAGTGGGAGGTTGTGATAAACTGAAAAGAACCTTTGCAAAAATGTGTTTAATACAGTAGTTAAATCTGGGCGAGCCTGTGTTTTTATGCAGAGAAGAGAGAGGAATGGGACTATTACACAAGGTCGTGTGTTTATTTGTCCTTTTTTTTCAGGGTCTATCTGCAAACATCTGAGGGCAAGTTTAAATTATACTGCTGAGCCAATCTTTGCATCTCTTTTATGAAGCAAGAGGTTTGACTGCTCTCAACTAGCATAAAATGAGTCTTCATTGGGAACAGCCAAACACTGCCCCATCTGCATTGAAATCAGAGCAGCAGATTTTTGAGCAGAAGTGTGCTATCACTTCTGACTCAGGAAGATTTCTAATTTCTCCTCCCTTTTATCTACATATTTGAGTTCTTCTCAACATAAACATTTGTACTCTAAGGTTTTTTATTCCTTTAAATTTGATCTTAGCATGTGTAATACTGAGTAATACCAGCGGAAGAACATTTCTCAGTGCACTCCTCTTTGTGCTGGCAGCCAGTGCATCGCACAGATGACACAGCTAACTATATCACATTGAAGTTCTTCCACTAGACATATGGCCTATATCTATTGTGTGCCTAAGCTTTGTCCTATCACTAAAAAATTAGTTGTACCAAACCCTGGTATTGTGCTCACATTGCCCTTGTAGGCTTCCTGCTGCAGGAAGAAAATGGGATTTATAGGCAAGGCCAAAGCCTGGACTGATTGTGTAAAAATGGCCTTCAAAATGCAGATGAAGCATAAAGGAGTTTTTGGAAGCTTTACTTCACAGGGATGGTGTTCTTGATTGCCTCTAAAAGCACAAGACCACCCCAGAACTTTCTTCAGCCTGTTCCAGCGGAGCTGTGAAAGAACCAGCTCCAGATGAACAGTCTGGGCAGTGAGTAAATTTGGCCTCAAAGCCATTGATAAACACAAGTGGCCACTAAGTCCTCACACTGTAATGACATAGCAGGACAGCAAGCTGATTGATGAAGAGATTAAAACACCTGTAATGTGTGTCATTTCAGTGTTAATCCCACACTATTGTTGCAATAGGACTTCAGCTGTTGTTTCCTCAAATGTGTGTACGAGTCACTGCAGATCAGTCTGTCCAGAGCTCTACAGTTACCTCTCACTTTGGGGCTGAGGTGTGCTCACAGTTGGCTCAGCATCTGTGTTTTAAGAGACTGTCAATGTGTGAGACTGTCCGTGGCATTATTCATCTTCAATTTCAGCAAATGTTGACTCTCCTTTTTCTTAATTTAAAGGCGTAACACAGCTGCTGATTCTGTCTTCTGGAACACCCAGTCTTCCAAGGTTTTCAGAAACCTCATGAACATATGAAATCAAAAGCTATGCATTGTAGTAACTCTCATGAGAAATTATTAAGATTCGGTGATTAATAATTTTGTAACTTTTTGACTTAACTGTCACAGGACTGTTTTCTGCTGGACTTATTTTTGGATCTCTTGTAATTCACAACTGGGGAGGGTTTGGTTCATTAAATTGCAGTTTTCAAGCCAATGCTTACATTGTCCATCAATATCTTGGCAGAATTATCCATGATTCTTCTTAATTGAGGGAAGCGGTGAGAATGGGCATCCAATTAGGGCATTCATTGTCTCAAACATCCATTCCTGTTTACGCTTCTTGGAAGCTTTCTCAATGTGCTGTGTTGTACTGGCCTGAGAATCACACTGGTCCTGACCTACTTGGCCTGTTAATCTCACTCATCCTCTGTCTGTCCCTTTGTCCGACGTTTGTAGTCCGGGAGTCTGGGACAAAATATGTAGATGTCTTTGTCCTTTGGATATTCCTTGAAATGCCAAGTTTCTGGGCACTCTAAAACTGGGGAGTTTAAAATGCTAATGAAAAGCTGAACTTCTTAACCATTACTTCCCATGAGAGCAAATTCTGCTTTATGAGGTATTTCAGGAGCACCCTGACGCCATGCCCAGGAGCATAATGCAGTGCTCTGCAGAGATCACCTTATTGCTTGTTGTGTGGGGCTAATTTGGCTTTTTTTCCCTAAATGTTGAATCTCATCTCAGGTCGGATGGCTGTGCACTGAGCTGTACATGGAAGTGCTGCTGTGCACTGCAGAAACCCCCAGGGACCTTTGGGGACAGTGAATTGTTGATCGCCTACAGCAGTGGAACAGCCTGGTGGCCAGAAGAGCATCTCTCACCACAAGTTCACCAGGATACAGGGATGGACTCAAAACTTCCTGCCATGTGGCAGTCCATCCCAAGGCAGGAACGTGGATGGCTACGTCTATCTGCTCCCCAGGGGTGATCTTTTCTGTACTAAAATTAACATATTGGCACTGGTATGCCCACTCTTAGCAAATGCATTTCTGCCATTCCTGGTGTCCTGGCTCCTGTGATGACAGGACTGGGATGCTCCTTCTCTCTTGCTCACATTTGGAATCACTACAATCAACATTATGTCCTTTACCACACATCTGGTCCGCTTATTTATGAAGATTCACAGGTTAACAAGATTTAAGACTATTTATTCCTTTAATAATAAGAACAACGACTCCCCAGTACTAATTTCTGGGCATGTAATGAAATCCCAGCAGCGTGGTTTTGCAGGGAGGAGGAATGCTCTTGAATTGTATCAGCTCAATCCCCCTTACTGGAGACAGCCTGAATGACTGTGGCAGGATCACTGCCTGGGCAGAACCCCAGGGTAGATCAACAATTGAGAAAATAGGTTTGACACCACCCTTTGCTCTTCATCCTATTATTTTAGGGTGTTTTGCTGGTGAGAAACAACCAGCATACACTCAGACATACCCTAGGTCTGTACAAGTGAAGCCAGATTTGGCCTAACAACAACAACCCAACCACCTGCCCGTAACCTTGTGTTTGAAAATGTGACTGCAGCACTGCTGTGTGTAGCTATGTATCTCGAAAATACATCCATTTGAAATGTCCTTCTTAAGTACAGCGAGAGTGCTATAGTTAAGGGATCTTGGTTTAGAGGAGGAGGATTGATTAGAAATAATAATAAATTCTGTAGAATATGTGGACATGCCACATTCAATCTGGTAAACCTCTTATGTCTCACAACCCGATCACGAATTTTCTGTGTCAGTGGGTGTGTAATCACTCTTAATACAATGATTTACAGTTTGTGTGCAGACAACAGATAGACACACTCAAATTAGGAAAGACTATCCAAAAAATATTATATTTGTAATTAAACAACATTCCAACATTGTGCATGCAGTGAGACTAAAATCTGTTAGAAGACAGGAAAATGTAGCAGTAATTTTCATCTGAAAATCTGTATCATTAAGGAATTGTCCAAGATTAGACCCCTACAAGCATTAGCTTGTGAACACTGGGGAAAAAAAAGAGCAACAGCTTTAAGCATTAATGTGGTTAATCCCACAGCGTAGCACTTGGTTAGAGTCAGGATTTGGAATTATAGCTCAAATGGTGATATTTCAAGGGGAAGGTCAGTTTGAATCAGTGATAATACTTTGCGTTTTTGCTGTGCCTTCCGAATAAGAACCTCAGAGGGGTTTATAGACATTAGTGAATTTAGGTTCTCAGACCTCTGCCAAGACTGCAGTTTTATCCCTGTTCTACAGAGGGGAAAACCTAGTCATGAAGAATTTAAGTGGCCCTGCTGAAACAGCAAAGGGTGGTGCTGTGTGGGGTGCTCCTGGATCCCTACAGCTCTGTAGGGAAGCGTGGACACAACTGTGGGGAGCAGAATGTGCCACTGGCTGCAGCAGGGATGTGGTGAAGGGGAGCCCCAGGAGGATGAGTTTGGCACTGGCGTTTTGTGGATAAGAGTTAACAGTTTCCTTCCTCTTGTTATCTTGTGATGTGTTTTACTGCAGCTCCTCAACATGGACTTCTTATGCTTTTTCTATCCATGGTGGCTGAGCTCTTTCATCCTGTTCTTTGTCCTGGAAGAACCCACCCAACTTTTCAGCAATTCTTTCTTAAAGAAATTTGGTGGGAAACAGGTTTTCCTCCCCCTTTTTTTTTTTTTTTTTTTTNNTTTTTTTTTTTTTTTTTTTTTTTTTAAATGGGATTCTGTGCTGGATAGGTGTGCTGTTCTTACACAGCAGGAGGCAAGGATCGGAACTGAGAACACCAACAAGCATCATGCCTTGGAGTTCCATATTCCATTTTAGATAGTGCTTCCAGTATGTGGCCTACAACACAACTTATTGTTCAGATTGAGACTTGATTGAAATCAGCTGCTAATTAAATTTGTCTAATTTAATTAGAGTCACAGCTATTCAGATCACGTTCATATAAATAATTTCTGTTAAGAGAAACACAATTTTTAGACTCTGTATTTAATGAACCGTGTAGTTTGATAAGGCCAGTAGGACCAGAGCAGTGATCATCCCTCTGTACTCAGTACTGGTGAGGTCACACCTTGAATGTGTTCAGTTCTGGGCCCCTCATTACAAGTGACACTGAGGTGCTGGAGTGTGTCCAGAGAAGGGCCAGGAAGCTGAAAAAGATTCTGGATCACAGATTTTAGGAGGAGTGGCTGAGCAAGTTGGAGCCTGGAGGAAAGGAAGCTTGGTGGGGGTCCTTGTCACTCTCTACAGCTACCTGAAATGAGGGTGTAGCCAGGTGGGGGTCAGCCTCTTCTCCAGGTAACAAGTGACAAGACAAGAGCAAATGCCCATAAGTTGCACCAGGGGAGGTTTAGATTGGATATTAGGGAAAATTTCTTCATAGAAAGGGTGGTCAGGCATTGTAACAGGCTGCTCAGGGAAGTGGTGGAGTCACCATTCCCAGAAGTGTTTAAAAGATGTGTAGATGTGGCACTGAGGGACATGGTTTACCAGTGGACTTGGCAGTGTTAGGCTAATGGTTGGACTCGATGATCTTAGGGGTTTTTTCCCATCTAAACAGTTCTATGAAATTCTTGTGACAATTGGGACTAATAGAATATGTTAACCTTTGTTCGCCGCAGCTTGACACCACATTAGACCATGAATTAATTTATAAGTGCTTAGAAGAATTTCATAATTAAATAGCCATTGTGAGTCCTTTGGGCTGTTGGCTGAGTTACTTATCCCAGGTCCTTTCTCTGGAAAGCAGCATTCAAAGGAAACCAACAATGGTCTGTGAAATGCAAACAGGGTGCTCTGTTCTTTGCTGTCCTGCCTGTGCAAGCAGGGTCCTGGGCAGTTTGTGTGAGGGCTGGTGAGATTCAATTGCACGTGTTACCTCCTATAACCTATAACCTATAACTTCAGCCTCCTTCCTCCCCTCCCCCTGCCACAACCTTGAAATTAAGAACTGGGAGCTTGCAGCTTCTGTGGTTCTTAAACATATGTAAGTCCTAAAAATTGCTGCATGCTAAAAATATGAATGCAGATGTGCTTCAAGAGAGAATTCCTACGTTAACTACCTTTGCCTATTTTGCTACTTACATTGCTGAGGAGAAAGCCTGGGAACAGTTTCTCTTTGACAGGCTAGAAGGCAAAACCAAAGAATAGATAGGAGGGAACTCAGAGGATTCAAGTCCTCTGAATGCTTTGCAAATTGTTTTACAGGGAAGGGAAAAGCAGGGACACTGGAAGCCAGGTCCCTGTAATACTCAGCTCTGTGGTATCCCATGGACCTAATGACTGGAGTCTAAGTCCATGCAGACCCATGAAAAGATTTTAAACCCCCCATGCCATGTACTAAGGGACTTTGATTAAGGACTTTAATGTGTCTCGTTTCACTCTGAGGAATGTAATCCCTGGCACTGAACAACTAAAAGACATTTGGTAATTATGAAGATATTTCCAAAGAAAACCTTTATGTTATGGAAAAACCCCAAATGGTAACAACAACAAAATAAAAGATGAAGGAAACAAAGTAAAACTGTTGAGCTTCGGACCTTAGAAAATGAAAGCTTTAAGTTCATTTAACTTGATCTATTTGGTCATCTTAAATTATGCCTCAGTGTTATGTCCTGGTTTCCATCTTGCATATGGGACTCCCATGTGGGAGTTTATCTGCCAGGACCTGCCTTTCTCAAAACGTAAAGAGGTTTCCATAAGACTTTCCATCAAATGCTATTCCTCCTTTTATTGTAAATAACAACAAGGTATGACACGCTTATCATCACAGGCCCAATTTTACTGCTGGAGAAGCAAAGCATTAAGGGATTTCTCAAGTGTGACAGAAGTTTAGTGGAGGAGTAAACAACTCAGGGTTTGGGGAGATGTTCTCCGGTGGTCTCCTTTGTAGAAAGTCAAAAATTAGGAAGAAAACAAGATATATGCTTATTTATTTCTAGATTCTTTTTTACTAGCCCAGATGTATGTGAGCAAAAATGTTTTATAGCTGTTGCTTATATTCTATAACAGCAAGTAACAAGGCCACAAGAAAATGATTTGCCGAGTAGGAGGAAGAAAGGCCAAACTTGTTAAGGAAATAATGTTACTTTCAAGATTCTCAGGGGATATTAGAAACAATGGAGAGTAAAACAAATACTAGAATTGCATATAAAAGGTACTTGACATAAAAATGTCAAATGGCCCAAACCACATTTCTGCAAAATGCTGGTGTTACTCTATTGGCAAGGATACAAAAGGGAGCAGGACTAGAAGATGCCAGCTATTCATTTTATTAAGAAGTCAGAGAACAGAAAAATGAATGGGCAAATTAAATTGTAATAAGAACTAAAGAAATGGCAATGCATTTAGTTAGTAAAGCCCATTTAATAGCAGAAGTTTTATAATTAAAGTGACTCCCCCTGCAGCTAACAGGAATGTGAATGCAGTGCCACTGCATGTAGGTTGTGTCAAAGCATTCCTGGGCTTGCCGTGCTCTTTACTCAGACTTTTCCATGTAGAATGAGAAAGCTTTCTATTTCTACCTGTTAACACAGTTTCTATTTCTGTTTCTGCAGGTTCACTGCTTTTGTGCTGCAGCTTCTGATTAAGCTCAGTAATGCTTCAGCCCTGACCGTCTACAAGATCTAGTCTGTGTAAGCAAATGTGATTCAAAACCAGTTCTGGTAATGGGTGAGAACAGAAATGGCAGCATGGTAGTGTCCTTTCTTCTGTGATTTTAAACAGGGAATGTGAAAATAAGGTTTCAGATATGTGTGCTAATGGAAACAACTGTGCCTCTTTAAGGAATATTGTCCCACTCCCTGACAAAACAGAGTTTTTGAAGAAGCAGCTGACTCTTCCATCCTGCTCTGTTCACAAACTGACACTGATGTCTTAATAGCAAGTTTGTCTTTGCATGTAATTTCAGGCCCTGGAGTAAGGTGGTCAAGCAATGGTGATGAGACTGTGCAGTGTAGGGTTGGTTGGTTGGTTGGTTGGTTTTTCTGGATGTTTTTATTTTGTTGTTTGTTTTGTTTTGTGGGGTTGTTTGGGTTTTCTGGTCTATTTTAACCTTCAGTTATCAATACCTTTCCTTTGGAGTCCAGGGCTGGTAAGTGAAGTAAGACAGGTGTCAATTAATTCCTTTGGTCAGACTCATGTTGATGCAGATGCCATATTTTTGGTGTGGAGAGCAAGGGTTTACCCCAGAGCTATAAAGGTATGAGCAAGGCAGAAGTGGGTAGGACATAGAAAGCAAGCTGCCTTCATCCCCATACACCTGCCACTGGCCAGAGGTGTCAGGCTGTGCATGTGGCAGGGGTGACTGCACGCCGTGAGACATCTTCCCAAAGTCAGGGAGAGCAGGACAGAAAACTGACTTGCTGAGTTGCAATCTGCTTTTGGCAGAAAAAAGATACACAGCAGCCCTTGCTCAGAGCAGATTGTACAGTTACCTTTGAGCCCTTTGCTAGTTGACAGAGTTTGTTCTGTTTATGCTCCAGTACAGGGACCTTAGTTCACAATTTCCTTTAAGGTTAAATCCAGAAGTTTGAAAATAGAATGCAGATGTGAAGATTCCATAAATACACTATAATTAATTAATTATATCAAATATATACCTATTATATATCACATTATCAAAGGATTATTAGAATGCAGATGTCTTTCTACATAGTCTTGGAGACTTGTATTTCCATCTTTTCCACAGGACGTGGCCTGAATTTCAGGACAAATATTAGTCATTAATGCTGAGTTTTTGCTGTAGTTTTAGCATGGGTGTGGTGGAATCACAGAATCACAGAATGCCCTGGGTTGGAGGAGACCTAAAAGATCATCTAGTTCCAAACCCCTGCCATGAGCAGGGACACCTTCCACTAGACCAGGTTGCTCAGATTTTCATTCAACCTGGCCTTGGATGGTTCCAGGGATGGGGCACTCACAACTTTTCTGGGCAACACATTTCAGTGCCTCAGCACCCTGACAGTCAGGATTTTTTTCCTAATATCTAACCTAAACCTACTCTTTTTCAGTTTGAAACTATTCCCCCTTGTCCTATCACGACATGCTCTTGTAATGGAGCACTAATACATATTTGAATCTACAGCAAAACTGTTTACTTAACATAGAGGATCCCACAATTTCTTTCTTTGAAGTTGGATTCTGTATTTACTTGACTTTTGTTGTTGTTAATTGATGGCATCTATTTATTAATGTATAAGTTGTTCTGTTGATTTACATGCAAAGTGCTTGATAATTTGATATAGCATTATTTTTGCATTACATGTTGGGCCAAATATTGCTTGATGATGAACTGCTTACATGGGTTGAATGAAACTGACTGCCCCAACAGCAGGGTTGCTTGGAGTTATTTCTGTTTTTCTTACCCATGCACATCAAGGAGAAGCAATGGAACTGGTTCACTTTGTCAGTTTCTGGCCCGTGGTCCTTTCCAGGGTGTGACAGAGGGACAGTTATATAGGAAATAACAGTGTAAATCCAGTTCTATTTTTCATTTTACTGAATGGTCTTCTTATTTTTCTCCCATTTTTTTGTATCAGCTGAGAGGCGAGATTGATTGTTAGTTGCTTTGCTTTAAATCAACAGCTGTATTAAAGAGCTGTAGTATTGCTTCCAAATAGAAGAAAACTGATGTCATTTTTAAACTGAGATGTTACATTCTGGGGAAAAAAGGGATCATCCATTTTATGAAACTCTTTCCATTTGCTTTCTCCTTGGGCTTTGATTTATGTTCAACATGTATTCACTATGGCTGTGAGATGGAAGAGGAAGGGATGGCCATAAATGGTTTTAGTAACTGGGACAAGGGGCGGCTCCAGGTGTGCAAGGAGGGAAAGACCTTCCTGGATCAAAGACAATTCATGCAAACCTAATGCCTGCAGTGTCACCGATAGTTGATGTGATTGTTGTAGGTCTGGTTTTGTGAGTATCTACATTTCTGGATGGAGATGGAAAAAGAAGAAAAAAATTGCTAGCTAATAGAGCTGATGGCGTTGCTTTGCATGGACTTGGGGCTGGACCTTAGAAAGACTCAAATTCTTGCAATTAGGTCTCTACATTAGTCTGTGGCCTTGAAGCAGGCCTTATCAACTGCACCTCAGCATCCCCAGCAGCAGACCTGATGTTAATTTAATGTATCAGCAAATATTTCAAACATATTTGAAAAAAATCCACATCTGCTTTGGCAGTAGTTACCAATCTTACACTGGCTCCCTTAGCCTTTAGTTTGGGAAATGCTGGGAGCTGGGGTAGAAGATAAGTACTTGTTTCACCCTGAAGGTCTGTGTCATACTTGGAGGGCTGTAGACACCTGTGCTGGGGCAGCTTCCTCCTGTGCTCTCAGGAAGGAACTGCAGCACAGTATTACCAAATCAAGGGCATGCTGTACTTGAACTGTGGGAGATCTCCCCACATGCCGTGGATCTATAACCTGTGGCTTAGCCCAGATCCTATCTGCCAGCCAGGTTCCTGCTGCTCTGGGCCAAGACTGAAAAAGGAGAATTCTTTGACCTCTGTGTTGGCAAACAGGTGCTGGAGGTCTGTACCCCAAATCTGAACACCTCTGAAGCTCCCATGTGTGTGGAGCTGCCCCTAAGCCTGGCCGTGAGCTAAGCTGTACACCCAGCTGCTTCCTCCAGCTTGTGATAATGAATTTTCAGCACAGTGGAATTTAGAGAGGAATTGCTCTGATTCTAAAGCTCATTGGTTGCTAACAATAATAACAATAAAAAGAGCCATTTCTTAAGGACTAAAAACTAATCAGTGAATGTGTAGTTTCTGTGTCTCCTGCAGGTTCTTGTCTTGTGGGGCTGCCAGACCGCCCGAGTCATGTGACTGGCTGTCTGATTTCCGACTCAAGCTTTTCATTTCCTAAATGATAACGGATAAAAGATAAAATCTGGCACACACAGGTAATCTTTGCCATCTTAATATTTGTTAAGCTTTTTGATTTACTGAGAAGTTAAAGTCACTGCAGGTCACAAAACCTGCACATTAGATCTGCTTCATAAAACACTGTGAGTGAATGCTTTAGTCATTCATTTCACCATCTTTAAACCAATGTAGCTGAAGAATTGCACCTCTAATTTATAAATCTTTTAATTTATTTCTGATTCTGGTTTATAGGATGGGACTATATCCAGCTTTCCCCAGCCATTTGTGCATAGCTAGAGAAGAAACCTAACATATTTCTTGCATAATGGAGACTTGATCCAGCTTACATTTGTTAAATCATCCAAAAGGAAATATTCTCACTAGGAAACTTTCACACACAGTTAACGTAGGCAATCTGATACCTGTGTTTTAAGTTTCTGCTGTTCTGCTGCACATATACTTCTCTCTACCTCCCCAGCCCAATACATGCACTCACCCCTCTCTTCTGTAAAAGAGAAATATGATTATCACAGTATCTCTGTCTCTGTTTTGCACATCTGCTCCCCACCCTTTTTCTGAAGGAGACATATGATCCACAGAGAAATTAGAGATGATCTGAACCATTTTGGATACCTACTGCTCTGGGATGCGTGGAGGCCCATGGGTAGCTCAGGTTTCACATCTGCCAGCTTTTCAGAGGATGTGATCAAGGGCAGAAATAAGCGGATGATGATGATGATGAAGATGCTATGGAAACTGGTGTGAAGGAAATGGGATCTCTCCTCCCGGAAATATGTGTGCCCCCTAGCCCAAGTCAAGATCATTTGGATGTAGCAGGAAGGCTAACACAAAGGAAAGTGTATTTTAAATAATGCATTATTTTAAAAAGGGAGCCTATGTCTTTAAAATACAGCATCAGAGTTAGAATCTGCTTTAGATTTGGGCATGGTCTTTGACCTTGGAACGCTGACAATGTAAAAAAGAGTGAAATGGGTCAAAGAGTCTGTCAGACAAGGTGAGAGATACTAAGCTTGCCTCTGATCTCACACCAACATGCAGTGGTGTAACTCCATTGCCCTCTGTAGATTTATGCAAACATATGGAGAGTAAAACCTGTCCCAGAATGATTCAGTACCAAAATAGACCCTTTTTTCCTATGGCAATGTAAAAGCCTTACAGGAGGAACACATAAGATTCCAAAGGGCAAAATTTTGGCTTGGATTAATACTGCTTCCAGCCACCCCAGTGCAGAAACTTGTCTCCAATTAGCTGACCTTGATGGATAAATTCCTCCTTTTTATCTTCCTCCAACCTTTCCCATGTTCCATCTCTTCTTCTCCTTGATCCTCCTGATAAAGTCAGGCTGTCCTTCCAACTGTGATCAGCAGAGCCTTTAGCCAGTGCATAGCTCGCTCTCCAAGGACTCCTGATGCCAGGGGCTCCTTTCATTTTCTCTGCAAATACTTTTTAACAAATTCAAAAGGCCTTATTGGGAAAGGAACAAAATACATTTGTGTGTAGTGATGTATCTGCTAGACGGTGTGTGCTTTTTCCCATGCAGCTCTCAAGGGACCTTTAGGCACGTTCTGTGGGCAGAGCACATGGAATTGCTCAGATGTATTGTTTGCATAGTGCAGTATTTTTCTGAGTATCAGATCCTGGGAGAGAATTAGGAACACACATAGTTTCTAGAGACTTCCTGGGCTGAGTGGGCTAGATTCACACCACCCTGTTCAGAGCCTGACTTTGCCTTTGCAGTACAAGGCAGGTGTGTGCCTGGCCCTCACAACGAGGTTCAGAGCACTTCAGCCAAGTGTCCAGGCTCCCTCCATCATCAGTGCAGCCAGGAGAGAGCAATTCATCATGTGGCATCAGTCAGACACTTTGGGTAATAGGTTTGGGGATGGGGCAATCAACCCAAAGCTCCTCACGTATCTGCTTTGTCTGGTCAGCCAGCTCTCTTTGGATACCGTGCAGAGCAGCAAGTGGTGGGCTTCAAGCACAAACTAGAAAAACATTGCTCGAACTGGGAGAGTTTCAGCAGCTCACAACTCAGTCTTCCTGTTGTGGGAAGGAGGATATTAATGGAAAACAGCCGGTGGTAGAGATATGAAGAGGCATTGGAGGGTTTCTGCCTTTCAGATCGGGACTTGTGTGTCAAAAAAGGGATTTCATCTCTTTGGATAGGAAGAAAGAGGGAGACAGAAACTTCAGAAATCTCTTGATGGCATAAAGAAGTGTGAGTATGTTTGCACTAGAACACATGTAAGGCAGCTATTAGACATGTCAATACCAGGTGCTTTACCCTGCTGAATTGTCTGCTTGTGCTATAAAACCACTTGCTGTTTTCTTTTGTCCCTTCAAGACACAACAAAGAGACATTTTGTTTGAACCTCCAAATTTACCTCTGAGCAGTTTAGGTAGGGAAAAAACTCCTGAGAGTTGTGGCTGTACATGTATGCAAGGACAAGAAAGCAGGAAATGTACCAGCTGCTGGGAGAAAAAAGAGGAGAGTGCTTGCAGTCCAGGAAGGGCTCTCAATATTTCTTTTCCATGTATTTATTAGTTCACTGCTCTTTGATGTCTTTCCCGCATCCAATGCTTCCACTAGATTTTTTACCATTTTACCAGCAAACAACTACCTTTCCCATAGCTTGAAGTTACTGTTCCTCATACACTCCTGTTTTAGGTTCACAAAAAGATTTACTGTAATTTTTATTAGTCTTAGGTCTCCTGAGTTCTCCTGTAAGTTTTATAATATTCACATGCCGATAACACAGGCCAAATTTGTTTGACCCTTCCCTCAGTTTCTAATAAAATATCTTTTTCCCTAAGGTGCTGGGAAGACACTAGTATCTGGGGTGGAATCATGAAATTAATTTATTTTTTGCATGTCCTCAACCTTAGATCAGGCAGTATTGTCTCATGATGTGCTTTGTTCTGCTTCTTCCTGAAGCTGCAAGCTGCCCACGACCCTATGTGGAGAAAGTGAAATTCAGCCTTGAAATTAGATTGCTGAAATTTGGCCCCACTTTCACTGAAAACTTTGTAAATATGACCCAACTTTTCATTGTGTAACATGCCTCAACTCAGAACCTGTTTTAGATTTGTTGCAAACCCTCCTCATGGGTTTAAGTAGTGCAGGGGATGACTGTTTCTCCTCTTGCTTCCTTCTCCTGGTCTCTGGCTGGACAGTGGGTAGGTGGTTCTGTGATGGACTACTGGGGTGGGAGCCAAGGGTGCTGTGGTTCCCTCCATGCCCAGATTTCCTCCCACTGTGGGGACAGGGAGTGCTGGTGTGTTCCCTGAAGAAAAACTGCACGCCCAGCCTAGAGAGGGGAATTGGCACTGGACCCATCAGGCTGGATCATATTTTGGTGCTGAAGGCTTGGCATTTCTGTCCCTCCTCTTGGCGTGGCTTTGTCAATGACATGGTGGGGACGGATGCCTTGAAACACGTGTGGCACCCCTGAGGTGAGGCTCTTGCTGAGTTAACCCTCAGGTATCAGCAAAGTACTCTGTCTTGATATATAGGATCTTCTGCTAGCATTTCTCAGCTTTCTGAAAACAATTCTTGGCCTTCGTAAACCAAGATTGATACTGATTTTTTCCGCAGCTAAATGGTTCTGTTTTACAGAATACAAGCACACCAGCCAAAGGAGAATTAAGCAGGTAGAAACGGTGTTACTCTGGCTCTCTTGGAGAATTCAGGACAGAGCACTAGAGGAAGATAGGTAGATTTACCTTAGATTTTCACACCATTAGGAAAACACCTTCAAGTTGGAAAATATCTTGGAAAGTCCTGGAAGCATGTTTCAGGAAAGTGAATTCATCTGTTCTGTTTCAAACAGCACAACTTTTTACGTTAAGCCAGTTTTTCTGAGCTCCTGGTGACTTTCACTGTTAAATGATTTCCGTACCATCTCAAGGTTTTCTTTCTGCTAGAGCATTTTCAGGGACTCCAGTGATCAGCAAAACCACCCATTTAACTTCTTCACATAAATGAATATGTTTCTGGCCCACAAAAAAAAAGGAAAAAAAAAAGAAAATAAAAAAATGTGTGTTCATGCAAGACCTTTCCAGGTAGCTTTCAAGTCCTTTGTTTTCTGCTTGGTCTTGAGTTGTCAATGTTACTGTTCATTTGCATTTCACATCTCTGAGTAAGACAATGTCCTCAGGGTTCTGACTCTTTATTGGATGCCAGAGCTAAAAACTGAGCCATACCTTCATGTTCTATTGTATTTGATGGGGGATTCTCAGCAGTGCTGTGTCTCTTCCTGTTTGGAGGATATCTCCTTTCCTGACAAAGTTTGATACCTGCTGGTGATCAAGGTGTATCACAGAGTTAACCCTCTTCCTGCCAAGCAGAATGCTGTTACCCTATTCCACCAACATGTTTAATGGAAAATGAGGGGGGAGAGATGCCTCTCCTGCAGAGAGTTGTAGCTGATGGATTCTATCTGTCTGTTCAGGAGTTCCTCTCATTGGCAGATTTACTCAGGAAAGATTTTATTAGGCACTGATTTATAGCAGTTTAGAGAGGAAACTTTGCTGTGCTGATGCAAAGACTCTCCCTGCAGTTTTGTTAAAATACAGTTCGTGCCACTTCATACCTGAAGGTGGACAAGAGCTATTGCACAGTGGGATATAACAACAGAATACACTCTAAAAGTTTGCTGAGGGATTGTTAAAATCAATATAATTTTTGTTGCAGGCTAATGTGCCTGAAACAGCTCTGTTAGAATTCCAGGTTACTGAGACTAGGGAAGCATGTGAAGAACCAGGAAAATCGCTGGTGGAGGAAGACAGTGGAAGATTTTTGCAAACTTTGTTGTTTCTGTCTACATTGAGAGATTATGATTGATAGGCTTTTGACTCTCAGGCAACAAAGGAGTAATTTACAGAAATTTCTAGTTAATAATAGATGACCTCTTCATTCCTCTAATAGACCTTTCTCCATGTACTTTGCTGTATATTTCTAAGAATAATTCTTATTTCACAAACCAAGATTCCTAATTAATTGTTTCAGGTATTTAGTTCTGCCATAAAAAAGAAGAATATTACCCATTGGAAAATTAGATAGGCAGAAACAATATTGCTCCATCTTTCTGAGTAATTAAGGTGAATATTTAGTTCCACCCAACTTTCATATGCATGACAGCATTTTTTTTTTGTTACTAGAAGAGACCAGAGAAGAATGTATCCTAACTTCTGCTTGCAGAATCACTGTGATTCCCTTAGTTTGGTTTCTATATTTAAAGATAGACAGTCAATTCTCAGTTCCAGTGACCTGCAAGCTCACTTACTCTACCTCTAGGAAAGCTTCCACTATGAAAAGCATCTGAAGCAGTGACTGAGTCTGCTGATCCCTTCCTGAATATCTTACAGAATCAAGCCACTGCTGTAAGGATAAGACATTTCTCCTCATAGTGTTTTAGAATATGATGTTTTTACAGAAAAAGCCTTTGGTTTCCAAACACAGAGAAATTTTCTGCGGAAGTATAAAATGGAAATCAAATTGCAAGACTAGCATGGACCTAGCCCTGCAGCTGTCCTGGCCTGACAGTTTCTGTGCTCTGTGCAGCAGGCATGTGTCTCATTAGAGCAGGGACAGTATTTCATATGCTGTAGTAAATACATGATTTAGGAAAAAAGGGGTAGGAAAGAGTCCTTTTAAGATGTCTTTAGGATATTTTCTGTGTCCAGTTTGGTGTTACGTCTTGTCTTTCCATACTGGCAGGTATCCCTCAAGACACTCATTTTGGTGTCTCCAACTACCAGATATCGTAACATCACAATCCTTTGGATATATTCTGCTGTTTTACAGATTAGCTATTTTTTTAAGGATCCTTTTTTGTTAAGGATCTCTGGATCCTTACCTTATATTTTACTTCTATTTTCTGTTGTCATCTTACATCTATTACCCGAAGCATTCTTTTGTATTTCACCCAGATCCTCCCTTATTTTCATTCCTTAAGGACCTCCAGAAGTACAGGCCACACCAAGCACAGTTTTTACAGGTGTCCCAAGAGACTATATAATTTTTAAACATTTCATGATTAGAAAGAAAAAAAAGAAAGAAAAAAAAAGAAGTGCAATAAAGTAATAAAAAAATTACATTGAAAAACTTTTACATTGAGGCGAACTCGACTAAAAAAATTCCCTGTTCAAAAGACCCCAAATCACCACTATACTGTCTTTCATTTGGTTAATTTTTAACATGAAAGGTGCTGTTGCATTTTTGTGACTCTTACATCACCTAATTGTTCCACTGGTGGTATGGAAAATAGAAATAAAAGTTTTGTTGTAAATGCTACATTTCTGTGAGAAACGTAGCAGTTTGATTTTCCCAACAGCAGCAGTTCCTCATTTGATTGGAGAGCTCAGGTACCCCAGGGTGAATGTTATGGAGAAGCTTGAGAAGGCCCTGCACAAGGTTATGCACGTGCTGTGCTTCACCATAAATCAGTAATGTCAGGTATGTTGCCCTTGACATGTAAACAGAGGTAGATTTAAGAACATGGTCCTATTGGCACTTTTTTCTATTAATTTATAAATTCATACATTCAGGGGTTTTTTTTATTATTTTTTTTCTTTCTTTCTTTTTTCTTTTTTTTTTTTTTTTTTTTTTTCCCCCGGATTGTCCTATCATTACCCAAATTATGATCATGTTCATTTTAGATACTTGTAATACAGCTTCAATTCTAACAAGATTTTGTTTCTATAAGGGCAAGAAAACCATGTTTTTGTAGTCTGCTAGAAGCAGTCATGTTGGTAGCAATATGGGTTATGTGCATATTTTCCAGGATAACAAAGTTTTTAAAACAGTAACATGATTTGCAGGTATTTTCCTGATCTTTGAAAAACAATTAAAATTTTAAAAGTGCTGTATATACAGTCCACATTAAATATTTTCATTATTAATTTATTGTTTGTAATAAGTTTAAACCTAATCCAATGTTTATTAAAACTGGACAGGATTTATTAAATTGGTTCAAGATTATCAAATATGTGCAGATCTTTACATATATTACATTAATTCTCTTTCTAAATATTTGCAAAATTTATTAAGTCTTTGTAAGTCTTCTAAAAATGTTACATGACACTCAGATTGGCCATATTCATAACACTGTCAGAATTCACTGATTATAAGAATAACTGAAAACAGTATCTGAAAAATGAAACAGCACAACATGGTGATTCCAAAACCATTTTGAGATGTTAAATTAAAAAAAAAAATATGTGTTTGCAAGGGGAAATTCCTTTGAACATTTCACCTTGTTTTGCAAGGAAGTGCAACATCTCCTCACAGGTGGGGTGAAGGTGCAGCTATGTGTGCACTACACTTTGTGGCCTCCTGGTATAACTGGGATCTTTGCCAACTCCAGGGTGCAATTTAGTCAGTCCTGCAGCCCCAGTGAGCCTTTCTGGGCAGCATCCATTCCAATGTTTAGTGAGGGCACTGGATTCAGACTCAGGGGATCTGGATTCAGAAGGTTTATGGAAATTTGGATTAGTAATACTTAAGTGCCTTGCACTGGGTGTTCAGCTCCAAAATAGTACAAATCACCAGGAATTAAAAAAAATCTAAACATTACTCTTCCTGTGTCTGTTTCTTCTCTGCAAGGTAAGGAAGAGGACACAGTCCTGCAAGTCAGGGCAGGTGGCATGGAGGTGAGCTGATGACTGCCTATAACAGTTTTGGAGATTGTGTTGATCACAATCATGTAAGTACCTCTTAGATAAAGAAGATTTTTTTGCCACTACTAAAATATTTTCAGTGTAGGAAATATTTTATTTCAAACTTTAAAGTTTCATTCTATAGAACAGTTCTTGATGTTTACCAAAGTGTGAATTACAGTTTGGGGTTTTGTTTTTTGCACTGTGGTGACACAAAGCCATGGTCTAGAACTGGTGGTGGCTGTGACCTGTGCCCAAGGTCCAGCCCAGGCTGGTCTCATGAAGCTGCAGCAGTTGTCACTCAGTCCTTCACAGCCTTTGGTGGGCACAGCTGCATGTGCTGCTTGGGATGCTTGTGAAAACACCAGAGGTGATGTTAATTTTCCAGCTGAATTTTGCAACCCGAATTTCCCCTGGTGGTGTAAACAAGAGGAAAGCACATTAGGAATCTGGAGAACCAGCTCCTAGAAAGTAAGTTCTGGCTCTATAGATAAATAATTGTTTGGAATAGTTACATTCTGCTTTTATTTTCTCAACCGAACACCAGAAATATTATTTAAGAGACTGCTAGAATTCAAAGATCATTTTTCTTTTTGTAATAGTCCTTTTAGACATCTCCATTTAAATACACAATGCATTTGTCTCAAGTACACAGGGAAATATGTTATGAACAAGATCATTCTGTGATGCAAACCAGAACAGGACTATGGAATTTCATTGGAACCATGGAAATTAACACGAACTATGGTCTCGGTGTTAATGCTGAATTTTAAGTCTGTTTTCTGTTGTATTTAACCTTTGGGTAGGCTCATTACTGTAGGCATTGTATGCATCTTTTTCTGAGCTATTCATTTAAGCAGCCTTCCACGGAGTATGTGAGCATTTTGCTTTGGGCAAAGAAAACACACACTTACCATTTCTGTTCTGAACTGTATCTTAAATGAGCCCTTTTGTAGTTATGAAATATGTAATTAAAACTGTAATCCAGTGGAGCACAGAAATGTATGCTTAAGAACCTGTACAGTCTTACGGACTTTCTGGGTCTTTTTGCTAGGATTATATCACTCCTGGCTTAGCCTACATTTTGTTTCCAGGCAGCTGATAGCATGGCATGAAGGTTTTCTTGCAAGGGAATATTTTATCCAGCTGTAGGAAATTCTCATGTTTGATTTGAGGCTAAGGAGAATTCCTATCAGCCAAACAATGATGAAGAGGCCAAACTGGGTAACAGGATGTTCCTGAGGTTTTCTGCATTGGTCATACAGCTGGATAATTTGGAATGCATTTCTACCTATAAAGCAATTGACTGAAATTTTCATTAAATAACTACAGCTCTATTTCAAGAAAGGTGTGGAGTTCCTCAGACATCTATAGGCAGCCTGAAAGAGTGAAGTGGTCAGTCCCAGGAGTGATGGCAGAGCTGAGATCTGTCTGTAGGGTCCAAAAGGAGTATAGGAAGGAGAGTTTAGGTTCTAGGCAGGTAACCACTTGCAACCTAACTCCTGAGACATTTTACCAGCTGATAGGAATTGCAGGCAAGGTGATTTGCCTGGAACTATGAGCTATGGTAACAAATTCAGCGCCACAGGTGGGTGCATCTGTAAATGAGGAATTCAGAGTCTTTTGACAGAGAACCTTATTCTCTTAGAGAGGTGGAGAGGAAGAATTTCAGACAAAATGACAAAAATCCAATGTCTGTGCTCTTGTACATGAAGAGGAAGGATGTGTTCTAGTTTATTCACGCAGGTAGCATTTGGTGTCACATTTTTTTACAACCCAGGAGTATGCACAAAACAGCAAGTTGTGAGATTTTCAAAGGACAAAACCCCAGCATTTTTCATCTCACTTGCTGGACTGAAGCTGTTAGTCAGTTGAGAACTGAAGATACACAGAGTCAGATGTTGTGGTGCAGAAGGTCACTTCTGTGGGAGTGAGAAAAATCAGTGACACTCTGATTTATAGTAGCTAATTATTGACTTGTATCCAGAAACTCTTCAGAGGGAAAGGATGAGAGCCCTAAGCCCTTTTCTCTCCTAGCTGAGGAGCATAACTACAAGATGAGGATCAGATATTTCTGGAGCCATGATTCTTCCATTCCTGAATGCACAGCAGTTTGAAAGTCTTCTGTATCTTCATGGTTTGTGCACTCTCATGAGATTTGAGTTCAAAAGCCTCATGCTGAAGTGAGGCCCAATATTTTGACTCGACAATTAGATAAGAGCTCTAAGTTCCAGACTATTTGGCAAGAAGTAGGCACCATGGCTAGTATGAGTGAGTAGTGAGTGTTTGGAATATACCTAACTTCTCCAGGGACTTACATGCTGCATTTTGTCTTTCCTAAATCCGAAACAGCTTTAAGCAGAGATGCCCAGGTGGCCAGCTCAAGAAAAGATAGATATTGTTTGGGACATCCTCTGCCGTACAAATATAGCCATAGTTCTGTGCGTAAATTCCTGAACACGTTGTTGAATGCTGATCTAAAATAGTTCATTGTAATATCAGAGGAAGCCATTTAATTTCATCCAGTCACTTCTTCATGGAGCTGTACAAATTGTTATTTGGCTAGAACATATCAGCCAGAAAGACATCTTGTTTTCATTTGAAGGATCTAAAAGATGAACCCACCATTTCATCCCTTTATTGACGCTCGTGTTAAATTATGCGCCCGATTCCTCAGTTGAATTTGCCTGGCTTTCATTTGCAGATGATAGGAGCACGGTCTCACGGAGTAGCTGCAGTGCCAGTTGTGTGGGAATAGTTTTTTAACCCAAGCATTTCTTAAAAACTGCAAATCTCTTTTCTTTGGCTCCTCTGGAGGTCTGTAGCTTTACACATACAACTTGTTTACTAGAGCATTCATTTGAGCTGAGTATTACATCAACAGTACATGTGAGTTAAATAGCTACTGGTGGAGTGGGAAGTTATTGTTTATTAATTGTTCTTCTGTGTTTGTTAACATTTGATTTCCTTTAACACCTTATACATTTTTGGTGGCACAGCTTGCCCCAGTTTGGATAGATCAATCTGGTGTATGTGAAAGACAGCTTCATTTACTGTCCTTGACATAACTAACCTTACTTTTACAGGAACAGTTCTCCCTAGCTAGACTTACTATTTATTCAGAATCTTAATAGATGGGCTTTGTGCTTAGAAATTTTTAATGCTGCTTATCCTATATTTTAAGTCAAAGTGTATATTTCTGTTGAGAATTCTCCATCTTCTTTTTTTAAATTTTTTTTTTTTTTACAAAAGAGCTAAGTGTTTTCATTCACCTTTTGTGACTTACAAGCTATTGAGTAGCACTTGTTGTGTTTGAATGTCACATTATATGTATTGTAGCTGATAAAGAAATGTCATTTCCCCTCGATTGCTAATACCCTTTAAGACACTTAAAAACAAGATGTTTTGACTGAAACTGCTTGTCTAGGAAAATATATTTAAAATAACATCATGAAGTTGTTGGAGAAGATCAAATCGTAGTGAGGTTCTTCTTTCCCATACATTCAGTGCGATGATTCCCTCTAAGTTAGTAAATATCTGAGGACTTAGCTGTGTGAGGCATGTAGGTTGGGAAGGTGTTTGCCTTGCTAGATTTTCTATAGACACATATATATATATATCTACACACAGTAACCATTCCCTGTTACTGAGCTTCTGGCAAGCCATTCCAGAGCTGGAGATTGCCTCCAAGCTGTGTAGCTTAGCTCAGTGGGTTAGAGCACCATGCTAATAATGCTGTGGTTGCACAGAGTGGTCAAACAATCAAACGGGACACCTGTGAATCTTTTCTATCATTTGCAGATAGGATGAGTCCATGGCCCAAAGTCAGAGTATGTTTTCTAGGTTTAGACTTCTCACTACTGCAGATTTTCTCTCCACTTCTGCTATTCATCACATGAAGGTGAATTTTAATATCCTGTTTCTTTAGTGCTTCAGAAAACTACTGAAATAGGCCTCTTTCTCTGTGGATATTGCAATTAATAGTACAGCTTCCTCCATGGCCCTGGGCCTTATTTTCCCCTATGCCCCTTGTCCTAGGAATATAGTCTCTGATAGTGAGAGGAATGGCTGGGACTGGCCTGGTTCCCCATGACACTCAATGAGCAAAATCACAAACAGGGCTAGCAAGGCAAGACCTGTTCTCTGGGGTCCAGGACAGCTGGATTTATGTGCACTCCTGCCTCATCCTTTCCTATTCAGGAACTTGTGTCTTCCTGTAAGAAATGGGTAGTGCAGAGTGAGTCATCCTGGCACCTGGCCACCTGGCATTGCTCCTTTTTTTAAAGGAAAATCCCCTGGCTTTTGTAGGGTACTCCTGAGACCTAGCACAAAGGGGCCAGAATCTGGCCCAGGAACCATAACACATGCAGCTCACTGAAACTGCTTAACTCTGTCCCACAGCTACAACACACCATTGTCTGCCCATCATATCTTGTGGAAGCTCATGGTGATTTTTTCCATGCATCTTATCCAACTGTATGTTGTTATCAAGTGCAGCTTCTGTTTGTTAGTTCCTTAGATAAAGGCCTCCCTAAGTCTGATCCACGCTCTGTTATTGTGCCTCTTCCAATATCACTGTATGTGGTGCATTTCTTCTTTTATGTCTCTTCCAAAAGTATCTCAGAGCATCTCTCCGTCATCTGGTGATAGGACTTGCTCATTGTGATTATTCTCTTTTCCAGAAATAAGAATGTATGGCATACATAGTATTTAGCAACATTGTACAGAACTCTGCTCCGTATCATAAAGAGATTAGGGCCTTTTAATGTAATACAGTTTCCAGCGGCAGCCATAGGCTGTACTTTTATTAACTGAGAGGTATGTATAGATGTGTCCTGTTTTCCTGTGTTTTATTTCTGAATTCTACTCTTTTCAAACTTATCCATGCCAGGTTTGCCAGGGCACGTGTGTGTTTGTAGGTACCTTGCAATAGCTAACAGACTACTTCCAGGGAAGGTCTGATCACACCCTCAGACGTACTAAAAACAAGAGACCCCAAAGTGAACAAGTCAGTAGGTTTTTATACATAGGGCAGAATGTTTCTTGAATTTTTTGTTGGTTTTAATAGTATTTATGGTATATTTGTCAGCTACAGACATAGCAATATCAGTAAAGACTTCCTAACATTTTAAGTTTCAGGATTTATCGTGAAATACCTTTCATGCTTTGTTTCCCATATTTTTAAAAGTCTGATACTGGGAAACTGATGTACATAAGGATATGGTCTTACTGGGTTTGTGCTGGAAGAATGCAGTTTTTTGAGGTTTTTGTGAGTTCATAAGATGTACGAGTTGGGTTATCTAGGAATGAAGTCACATGCCCTGAACAAGCTCCATATGGAATGAAAGGCAGCAGCATTTGTTTAGCAACACGGGTCAACATGAACACACAAGCCTGGTGTGAGTTCTCTGTCCTGGTTTTTCAGTCAATAGCAAGGTAAAAATCAGTGGAGCACTGAGAGGGAAAATAACAGGCCATTTTTAGAAATATTGGCTCTGAAAAGCCACTGTCTTAAGAACACTAGAAAAAAAAAATACCAAGGCAAAAACAATAATAAAAAAAGTAATTTTAGACATGGAAAATTTCATGCCAATTAAAAAAAATTTCATACTGTTGTTATAAGTACAAAGCAAACAAATTTTCTGTAGGAGTGACAGACATTTTCCCTAAAAGCTGACACAAGTTGTCTTGTCTATCATATTTATATATCCAAAACATAAGGCCTGGAGACAGTGACTTGGATCTCTCCATATTCCTGTCTGTACCTGATACCTGTAAAGAATGAAGGATCTGAAAACGGGGGCTACTCTAAGTTATTTCTTTTGAAGCTTTTCTTGATTAGGGTCTGAGCTGATGTGATTCTTGAAAGCCTTTAACTTAGGGGTCATTCAGCATCAACTGCCGGGGCTTGGTACATAAAAGAAGCCAGTCCTGGTATCTGTAATCTTCTTGAGTAAGCTGTGGGTTCTGTAACTACTGAGATCAAGCAAACTCCACAGCATTTGAATAAAGTATGAGACTGTCAGAGAGCTGAATCTAAATGCATGTGTGGAAACTGTCCACACCTCAGTACTTGTCAGTGAATTAATTGTGGTTCAAAACTGGGATAAGAGATCAGAAACAGCATGAAAAACAAAAGCTAGACTGCCTTGGATTATCTGATGCTTGGGAATTTAAAAAGTGTGATGGAAATCTACAGCCACATCTTTAGGCTTCTCAGCTGGTAGATTTTGCATTAAGAAAGTATTTGCGGAGGTGTTTTAAGAAAACCAATAGAGAGGTATACTTTTTAGTGGGGTTGCTTCAGATTCTCTTCAAATTTTCTTTTTAGGAAACAGGCCCAAATGGTAATTTCTGAGCAGTTCAAACTCAGGAGCAGAGCAGAAGAGAGGAGCAGTGGGTGACGCCTCAAATCTCACAGCGTTTTTGTGGTTCCTTTGTGGCCCATGGTCTGCCAGGTGACTGAAGGAAGACTGCTTCTCTCTTCTGCTTTGTCCCTGATTTGGCCTTCTGGGTTCCCATGGTCCGTGGCCTTTATAAACCCTGTAAGCACTGAAGTTCACACTTGGGAAGTATCAGCACAAGGTAAGGGCCAGCAAATGTATAATTAAACTAAGCACAAGAAGCGTGAGGTCACTAGCATTAAGGCTTTTGGAAGTTTGGATGGTGTGTTCTTTGTTCTGTCTGTCTGTCTGTGTAGGCACACAAACGCATGATAGATTAATTGAGTTAAATATATCCCAAAGTTGTTTGAAACAATGCCTATTTAATTTTTTCAAGAGGCTGCACAGAAGTATAGCATTGTACCACAAATAAAAGTGTTGCCACAATGCCTGTAAATCAGAGCTTTAAACTATGTTTCAATTATCCTTCTATTATCCAGCTGGTGTTTAAACATGTTTATTATTCAAATCAGTAGAGAATGTGCTGCTGTTGTGTAAACAACTGTCAAATGCTGAAACAATGATTACAAGGCACCATCTCTTTCAGGTGTACTTAGAGGTACTTATACCTCAACCACTTGTATTTAAATAACATGCAAACACAATGCTTGAGTGACTACTTTCACTCCTGTTTCCAATACCTCGTGCCAATTCTATTACATTAAGAGGGAAATCTATTACATTTTTCATTTATACACATCTGTACTCTGTTTTTAACCATTGTATCATTAAGGCTTGAGTTAATATAATAGATATGCCAAGAGATGCAGTACATATTGAGAAATCCTGTTCAAAATAAAAGCCAATTTCTCTGTATTATTTTAGGGCATTTGAAAGCTTTTATGAAAACAATACTAAGAAAATTATTTTCTGAAGAGGAAGCCTGAGAAATAAAAGATTTAGTCGTGGAACTCTGCTGTCCTCCAACCTCTATTTGTTTTGATGTAAACCGAGTACATTACAAGTTGGTTGGTTTTGGTTTTTTTTCAGGTAGGCATTAACAAAATGTAATATTGATGGCACTGAACTGTCTTTTCTTGCATGTGACGGTATTCAGTATCTTTACACACAGTGCAGGGCAAAGGTAGTTTAGCAAGCAGTGTTTGCCAAGTGAGCTTTTGAGGCAACTCTACTGATTTGTCACAAATGGGAAGGGAGAATGTTTTAAAAAACTGCATTTGGGAAAATGCTGATAGGATCCTCAAAAACAGTAACGGAAGTAAAAATTTTATGCTAAGCTCAATGAAGCAAAGAGAGTGTTGTCTGCCTTCTACCTTCTAAGAGGATGAAACCTGGAAAACAAAAGCAGATATTAAAAAAAGTAAAAGAAGTGAACCTTCTGGCTAGTGACATAGCCATTGCTTCACGTACCCCTCCCCCTTTTCCTGTCTTTTAAGTTAGCTTCTTAAATACAAAGCTAATGGAAGAAACAAAGAGTACAACACTACCACAAGGATAAGCTGTTGTAGTGTGCTGATAAAATATGGCATTCTTTTTCAGAACTTAATAGAGATGCTTTGACTGTTGTTCTGCAGTCAACAAGGCTGGTCTAATTGGTGGCCATGGCAACAAAATCAGGTCATACAGAGGTTCATACCGAGATCAAGCATATGTAGATCTTCTTGTTTAAATATACATAAAGAGAAGAACCTTTAGTGAGAGTCCACAGTGAAAGGCTGAAGATGGATGCTCCCACGCACATCTAATATTATTTAGAAATATTTACCTGTTTGTAACATAATGATGTTTTGCAGAACAGAAATAGAAAAGTCCTTCATAGCCATTGAAAAACAATAATTTTTTAAAGTCAAAGTAGAGTGTATGCATGCACATTGCTTCATAGCTTCTTGTAATTTACTCCCTGGAGTTTTTAGTGATCTGACTTATATTTTAGATGTAATTAAGTAATCAGTGGTGTACACTGTAAAATGAATGTTTAGGCTGCTTAAGGTTGAATTTTCACAGCCTTAGCAGCTGCGCAGTTATGGTTCCTGCCTCCACCTCCCTTAGTAGAGCCATCCATTTACAATTATTACTTGAGTTATTTACATAGTTATGATATTTCATAGAAATTAAATAGCAGCTACCTGGTAACGGCAGGCAGCAAATGTACAGTAACTCTCATGACTGCATCTCTCTTATTTCCCAGTAAGTGCACTAAGGTGTGCAAGACTTGGCTGGTTGGCCCCCAGGTAAGCTAAGCCCTTCTCAGGGAAGCCAGCAGCTACAGGCTGTATTCCTGCAGAATGGAGTCTGATGTCTTTAACAGATCTCCTCCCTCTCACCAAGGGCATGTATCAGGTCCACTACAGCCTTTCAGCCTCTCCATCTGTATTTATAAGTCAGGGTTGTAATAATTAAAAATTATAATCTTATGACACTCAGCAGTATAACAACAATATATAGATAATCTTGGGCAGGTACATCTGGGACAAAATCCACACCCACACCCAAATCAATGTCTAAAGAGACCCTGCTGTAAATGCTCCAGGTCTGGGTTCTGAATCCAATCGATACAGAAATGTGGCAACACATTGTTGGAAAGCTCTCGCCACACTGTCCGCTGTCTCCGAGAGGATGCACCTACACCTACCAGCACCTACACTCTCAGCTGCATTCATTTTCTCATAAGCAAAAATTTGCACTATCAGTGCCTTTTGCAATAAGATTTTGAATAAGCTGAAGCAGGCATACTAGGGTAGAAAGAGAGGAAAGCGTTTTGAGGTAATTTCCATCTCTTCTGGACAGTTCCCCAGAGGTTTTGCATCAAGGAAATATTTTACTGATTTCCTGCTTCCTTCTGGTCTTTGCTAAAGATACATATAACCCACAGATGGTGAGTCTGTGTGGTACTGGTGGAGCTTCTCTTGTTCTTTTCTCAGCTTCTTTTGCCTGATATTAGCAGCAAAGCCCTGCCACCAGCCCCTACCCCCTCCTTCTCAGCAAAGCTGTTGTCTTAGCTATAAGGATATGCAAAAAATCTGATTTTAGTTATCTGTTCTGCTAAAGGCAAGGATTAAGATTAAGGTTTAAATTTGTTGCTTTTTTTTTCCCCTAGAGCTGAATGCTTTGGTCCAGTCCCTGTGCATTCCCGAGTCTTTCCACAGCTCCTTACGAAATCACATATTTTAGCTCTAGCTAGTGTGTGTAAGTCCTTTTCCTCTCTAAATCACTGAATTTCGGTGTGCACCTGCTGCAGCGATTGGAAACTCTCTCTTCCCCAAACACACTGTTTTGAAAACACATTAAACTCATCTGTGATGTTACATATTACCTTCATTTCCTGATATTCTTTTCCTTCGGTATAAATTTTTGCTACTTTAGAAGCTACAAGAATAAGCTTTACTCATGAAGTTGAATGATAGGTGCATGTGGTTAAACCTGATCCATGAAGAGGGACTGATCTAAACTCTGAAAAAATGAAGTCCTTCGGTGAGGTTTGGAGTGGTGATCCATGTGGAGAGGGAAATGTGGAAAAGAGAAGAGATGCTGGCATGGATCTGTAGCATTCTGGGTGTGCTTGTGAAATGAATGTTAAATTTGTTGGCCCTTTGGACATGAGCAGACTACAAGGTTTGCATAGACTTGCACTTAAATATCTGTATAGGACCATGGAAGAGAAGTGGCTTGCCTGGTCAGTCAGTTTTCATCCCAGTGGACATTTAGCTCCTTCTTCCCTTCAGACATGCAGATCTAGAAAAATACTGAGGTGAAAACCCACAGAAATATTCCAGGCTTGATGCAGTGTCTGCTTAAGGCCCAGGATGATGACTGGGCCGGGGGCTGGATATACTTGCAGGTACTGCTAATCCCTCATGGGGAGTTAAACAACTCCCTTGTTCAAGTAGTCCTTTTCTGGCACGTAAGTGTCAACAGGTGTGAACAAGAGCACGGAGGTGCAAAGTGCCAATGCCTCGCTGCTGGCACCGAGCGTGGCCTTCATGCACAAGAGATGACAATTGCAGTGTTGTGCAGCCTGCCCATCAAAAAGCATTGTTGCCTGGCACCTATATATCATTCAACTTGTGAGCAGGCACCGTGCCATCAGAACAGATGGTAGGGAGAGAAAGCAGCCAAACTACCACGTACAGGAGATGCATTAAAGTATAGGTGTGGAGAGTGATTTCCAGCCAAGAACGTCAAAACAGCTCTCTTCGTCTTGAATTTACATGCCCAGAGTTAAGGGGACGGGCAAGCATTTAACTGCTCTCCCAGCTGGATATGGTTCCATACACACACAAAAAGCTTCTACTTCAGCTCACTTCAAGTGACATTTTGGCCCAGCTGAATTAGGCGGGGTATTGGAAATGACAGAGAGAAGCATTTTAAAGTGATCTCCACCTTTTCTGGCTCTTCTCTGGATGTCCCCCTCTGTGGAATAGGTGAAAAGGAACTCTCATGGCCAATTGTTATTTATGGAAATTTGCAGGGTGCTGTAAAGTACTCTTTGCTTTCTAGTGTAAATGTCTTTACAAAGAAGACCATAACACTTAGAAGTAATGGCATACTTAAAAAAAAAAAAGAAGAGCACTGCATTGTTGCTAGGCCCTCTCCTATGGATAGGACGCACATTCAGAAAGAAAAAACCCCAACATTTTCAGATAAAACTATGGAAGTGTATGGTATCCTTGTCTGGCATACATATTGGGAACGTCCTTTCATGCTACTAAAACAAAGAAGCATAAATGATATCCTAACACGGAGGGGGGGAAAGTTGTTTAATATACTCCTTCGTGAACCACTCTACTGAACCATTCTTCAACAACTCTTAAAATGGCACACTGCAGCCCTCTATGTTTGCATCTTTGTGCTTTCTGGGGCAAATTTACTTAGTTTATGAATAAAAAGACATTGGGTTTGTTTTTTTTTCAAACCTCAGGTTTTCAAAATTCTACCTAGGAATTTAAAGCCAGCCCTCATCTGCTATCACCATAAAGAACTCAGGCTGAGTTCTGTCCCCGTTTTCACTTGTGAACTGTACTGTCTTTGGATTATGACCTTCCTCACACCTGAAGCCTCATTGTTTTCAAGACGAAATTTTACTTCTTTTTTGTTGTTGGCCTGGTTTTCATAGCAGTGTGAAGAAGGGTGTGTTTCTCTGAAAAGCTGCAGGTGCAGTAATACTTTCATTTAAGTCTCTAGAGCTCTAATAAGCACAGATGAAGGGAAAGGGGATTTTTTTTTCAAAAGGACCTTGTGTTCTGTGGCTGCTGTAAGACTGCTTAATGTCTTTCAGAATCAGCCTTTAAAGCTGGCACTGACTAGAATTTCCTTAGTTGCCAAATGTGTTTTGAATTGGGTTTTGGATTCAGCCTTCTCTGTTGAACTGACAAAGTGAATCTTGGCCTAGGAGGAAGAGTGGAAGAGGGGAATAAAGAAGAGCAAGACATTACTGAAGATGAATTCCTGCATTTTAACTAATTACAGGAAGGTTAAAGGATTGAAAACAAATATTTTTCTTTTAATAAGGTGGAAGTGAAGAGCCCTTATCTTCTCATGGGCAAAACCATTGGACTCTCTTATAGGAAGCTTCTTTTTGCATGGGATTCTTAAGGGAGAGAATAGTTCCCATTGCTACAGAAAACCTTCCTTAGAGGACACAAGGAACTCTTCATTTCAAAATTCTGATGCAACAATAGGTGTTTCAATAGTTCACTGATTTCCTCAATATTTGATTTCCTGCTTTTCCTTCTCAACTGTTCTTCCCATAATACCATTTCAGAAAGCAAAGGTGTGTTCTAGGTCTTTCTCTTAACTAACAGGATCTTGATAATTCTATGCTTTAGTGGAGAAACAATTTTAAGTCTTAGTAATGAGTGTGAACATTATGATAAACACTTACTGGGCCTCAGTTTCCGTTCTGCAGAGCACAAGCAAGGATTATATTTCCTTGCCTAGGGAGACTGTAAATTCTTCAGGACAAAAGAAATCTCACAAAATCCTTCAAAAATGGGATTTAAATGGGAGTTAGTGCAGGAGAATGAACCTTCAATGCAAACTAAAGCTGAGATGTTAAGGGAAATGATGAGTGAAGGGGTTTCACATTTGTGTGTATAGTCAAAAGTTGCTTAGAAGTGCACTAAGTGGGACAAAGTTATTCCTAGGTGATGTACTTTTGCTAGAAAGACAAGGCTTCTGGTTCTGTAAAGTGCTTCATGATTGCTGGAAGGAGGCTGCAAAAGAAATGCAGAGAACTGATACCACCCGTGCATTACAATGCATTTATGGCTTTTTTCCTAGCCTACCCTATGCTGTCACAAGCAGAACACCTTAATCCATTTTGTGCATTTCTAGTCAAATATCATAAAATCACAAAATAGAGTGGGTTGGAAAGGATCTTAAAGACCATCAAGTTCCAACCCTTCCACTAGAACAGGTTGCTCAAGGCCCCATCCAACCTGGCCTTGAACACTTCCAGGGAAGTGCAATTCTCAGGTAGGTCCAGGTGCATCCTAGCTAAGAGAAGGTAATTAACTGCATCCATTTAGGGGACAGATTTCTGGTTTTCTCCTTAGTCAGTGAAGGACAACAGTCACCTCAGAGAGCAATTTGGATTTTATTTAGCTTAAATTGCTCCTCAGAGGCTCCTGTGTCTGCCCCTGTGGAGACATTGGCAAGAGGAGCCCATGGTGACTGCAGCCCTCAACGAGTGCTTCAGGTACACATGGTTCTAGCCTGCCATGAAACATAGGCATTGTTGTGGTTTAACCAGCCAGCATCTAAGTTCCATACAGCCACTCCACAATGGAATAAGGGAGAGAATCAGAAGAGTAAAAGTGAGAAAACTTGTGGGTTAAGATAAAAACAGTTTATAGGTAAAGCAAAAGCTGCGTGCACAAGCAAAGCAAAACAAGAAATTAATTCACCACTTCCCATGGACAGGCAGGTGTTCAGACATCTCCAAGACAGCAGGGCTCCAGATGCCTCCCTTCTTTCTTCCTCAGCTTTATATGCTAAACATGACACCCTCTGGTGTGGGTTATCCCTTGGGTCAGTTGGGGTCAGCTGTCCTGGCCCTGTCCCTTCCCAGCTCCTTGTGCACCCCCTGCCCACTTGCTGGTTTGTGGGGTGAGAGGCAGAAAAGTCCTTGGCTCTGTGTAATAACAAAAACATCCCTGTGTTACCAACACTCTTTTCAGCACAGATACAAAACATAGCTCAATATTAGCTACTATCAAGAAAGTTAACTCCATCCCACTCCAAACCAGCACAGTGATCTATCCAGCAGATTTCATACCAAAACCAGATGGGAGGCAGTGGTCTTCTCTTTAGGTAAATACTGATGTTACAGTGTTGATTGAAATGAAGATGTGGGGTTTGTTTCCTGAATGGTGTGAAATGGCAAATGTCTTATTCTAGCTGGGATGAGGGTTGCTGTGCTTTGGTGCTGAGTTTGGGTGGGCATGGGTGTGTAACTTCACTTCTGTGCACTTCTCATTGGTGTGTGACTTCACTTCTGTGCTCCTCATTCATCTACCTGCCTGCATCAGCTGTGTGTAGGTGACTGTGTCTGTCCAGTAAGGATCATTTTGGTCAGGACAAGTGATGTAAAGGCAGAAACCCCTCTTAAGAAGAGAGTTTATTTTCTTTTTAAACACAAAACCTGGTAGAAAATTTTTCTGGGGTTTTTTTCTGCTTTTTTTTTTTTTTTTTTTTTTTTTTTTTTTTTTTTTTTTTTTTTTTTTGAGACAATCCTCTGGCTTAGGTAGTTTATAGAATTTAAAAAGTTGCCTACTTTCTTCACCTCTCCTGTTTTTTTGACAATAGGATTGAAAGCGGTGTAATTCAGCACCATCATAGTGTTAGTGTACCTAACTCAGTACCAGACTCGCTGGAGGATTTACTTTGGTTTGTGTTCTGCCATTCTTTCCTGGCCCTGGAGGATGGAGGGAGCATTAGGTACATGTGAGAGTTGTGATGGTTCAGTTTCTTGGGATGGGATGGATTTCAGCTTGTGTCTCAGTTAAACCCCTTTTCCAAATCACCGTGACTCCAATTGGAGGTATGAGGAACATCCCAGTTTAGATGCAGCTGGGCTGAAGGTGGCTTAAGTGTCTGACAGAGGTCATGGCTTTGCCAACTCAACTTTGAGTTCCGCTGGTTTGGCAATGGTTGGTTGAGTAGGAATCTGATAAGCATTCCCCTTCAGAGGCAAACATGGAGAGACTCATGGCCCTCTCTTGTGCAGTGATTTCAAACACAGTTTTAGGTAGATAGAGGGGACAAGAAGAGAAAGATCTCGAGACAGTGTCTGAGCACGTGTGTCTATGTGTGTGTATGCATCACACACGGACAACAGAGTGGGGCTGGGACAGCGAGAGCTGAAAAAGACCTGCACACTAAATAGCTTTTGTTGAGATTTTAGCCTTCAAATGCAAATAGGAGGGAGGTATAGTGGGAAGGGAAAAAGATGTGATTGAGCAGTAAACATGAGTGATGGTTGCAGGATAAATAATATTATTAACTTACATTTTATTACTGTGGCTGCTGTGATAGCAGAGGGCACTTTTTACAGACACACAAGTAATAATAGCCCAGAGAAAAGCACATGGTCCATCAAACCCTTCCCTCTGGCAGCAGAAAATACAAATCACCAGGTATGGTAGCTGACCATCTTATGCACAATTATCTCTCTTATGACTGCATGGCTACATTCGCTCCCTGCTCCAAACGTATTCAGCTCCCTCTTGAACCGATGTTCCCCATTTACATCTATTACTGACTTCAACAAAGACCATTTTATTCTGTGCAATGACAGTCCTTTGCAGAAGGATATTCTGCCTGGATTTCTCATAGTGCTTTTCGAAGTCTTTCCCTTGACAATGTCAGTCTTTGTGACTTCTTGTTTTGAATGATAAATTTTCAGAAATCTTATTTGGCAATAATCAATTCTTCTCCTTACAGGATCCTCTACATTTTGAAAGAGCTTCTCTTCTGATTCTTCTCCTTTCAAAGCCAGTGTACATTGACAGTCTTCATGTACACTTTGTCTACACAACCACAAATTTGAAAAAGCTTTAAAAATAAGGGATAAAATAAATCCTTGCTGACTGGCTGAATGGCATTCTTCTCATTTAACATGGATATTATTGAAAGGAAAATGTGCATTTAATATAAAAAGGTGTTCTAATCACTCTGCCCAATTACAGCAAAGCATGAATGATGGTAATGTTTTTCAAGCTTCCAAATAAAATGAGAAACATTAACCTAAATGGGATGTTGGTATTCTGCTGCAAATGCCTTAGAGTTTCTTTCTTCAGTAGCCCTTCTCTTTGCTCTTATTTCCCAAGGGGAATGTTGCACCTTCTGATGCACAGGTGATAACTCGATGATCTACCTCAGCTGATGGAAGTTTTTTTGCTAGCCTAATAGCTCTGATGGAAGGCTGGTTGTCTGAGAATAAATAATTCTAAAGAGCACACTGGAAATGTGTATGCAACCCCCAAATTCACTGACACTGTTGTCTCTATTTCTAGTTCACAACAGTATTCTGATGACAAATGCTGTGCAGGCTACTCTGTCTTCTGGTGTTTGCACCAGATAAATATTACTACTACTAGTACAAATATTTAGTACCATCAATACCTGGTACTAATAATAGTAATACTAAGTTTTAGATACTACTGCTACCCTCTAATACTAGTCAATAAGGTTGCTGAATATACCTTAGAGTGTACAGTATATCTATGCTATTAAAATTAGAAGAAATTCTTTAGATAAGGACACTTCAGACTATAGACTCCAATGTTGATCATACTTACTCTTTTCTATGGGTAAATCTAAGCTGATCCCATAAATCCACACAGGTGGTTCAAGAAAGATATTACAGGAAGTTTTATCCATTATTTTTAGTTTGATTCCACTATGTTGTAGTCTTTGATATTCTGTTGAACTCCATGACTTCAAATTTCATAGTCAGAACACTGCCTGAACACTGCAGTGCCACTGTTACAGTATAGGCAGAACCTAAGACTTAGTGTTTATTTTAAAATTCTTGCCAACCCATCTCTCTCCTAACTTAAAACCAAACACTTGCCTGCACTTTTTTGCAAAAATAAATTGTTTCAATAGCTTTCATTTTCTTGTTTAGTGAAAGGCCCTTGTCATTACAGATAAGAAATTATTTCAGATAATGAATATTGTAAGTTTTAAGTTCAAGGTGAGCTAATTCAACTTATTTGGGTTTGCTGAGGAGCGAGAGTGCATACACAAGGGAGTAAGCTGTTGTAAATCAGTGGCTGTGTGGTAACTAGGCTGTCTATTCTCTTACCCTGTCATAAATGCAAGGTGGTTTACTCTGAAGTGAAAGATGAGGAAGTGCCCTCACCGCCACCGTGAGAATATACACTGGTAATTACCCCAGAGCAGCTGATATGTGGCAGCTGCTTCCCTGTGTACACTGCATCTTATGATATATGTGAGGTAATTTGAGGGAGTTTATCCCTAATAGGTGACTCCAGCATTGTCACTCCTTACAGCATGAGAAAATGTAGTATTCGATTTGAGGAAATAGGGCCTCTTCTTTGGCAATTTTTTTATTTACAAGGGTTGGTAGGTCACTCAATCATGGTACTGTATCATTCCTTCCCTCTTGCTGGGTGTCTGAATTGCAGGTGGCACTAGTTCCCATGAGAAATTCTGGATAAAAAATCTCTGTGCTGAAATCTCTGTGCTGAAATCTTTGGAACTTAAAGTTATTTTTATGAAGGCACATTTCTTGTCCAGGACCTCGCTAATAATGACTCATGTGGCTTTAGAAAACAATAAAGAATCAAATATCAAGAAAATACTTGCCACACAGGTTTTCAATGACAGATCCCAGTTACAAGAAAGAAAATAATCTATTATCAGAACCTGGTTTTCCAATGGTTTGTATGTGTTAACTTTCACTCTAATATGTTAAGTGAAATGCTGTGTTTTCCAGCTACTGTCTTTATTTTAGCAAACAGATCTTTTAAAATATTGTGAAAATAACTGAAATCCGTTAAAAAGACTATCAGAATCCCCCCTTTTCAAGCTGCATATAGCCTTTTCAAACATGAGATTTAAGATTTACATGTGGCTGGAGACTTTTTCAATGAATGGAAATCTATCAAGAAATTGGTGAATTATGTTTTTCCTTTTTTTTTAGCATTTTACTCTCTTTATGTAGGTTACTTTATTGCTTCTTGCAAAGACTCTTCACTTGCATTCTGCCTCTCAATGCCATAAAATGTTTTTGTGTGCCTACTCAGAGTAGATTGTCTTCCAGTGGTGGTGAAGAGAACCCTCTAAGTCTCTTATCTCTTTTAGACAATGTAAATCTCTTTAATGTACTTAGATTCTTGGGATGAGAAAAAATATTGAAGGCCAAGGCATTATTTAGTTCAAGTTCTGTTCTGTTCTATTTTATGTTTTTGTCCTTCAAAGAAGTTCAGGGCTCAGTAAGTACATTATAAAGAAAGACAAAAGAATTTTGTGGTACGGAGACTAAGGAAAGAAGTGTATATTTTATTACTTATGAAATTAAACTGAAATTATTGTCTCTAGAAATGCAGATAAACACATTATATCCCTAATAGGCTGTGTTTCATGGAAAAATATATTGCAGTTTGAGAGGCTCTCTCTTTGAAGTCATCTGATAAAGGATTTTAATTGAGATCATTTCAATATGCAAATATGGTCCGGCCATTACACATCATTAATGCTTAGGCTTAGTGTAAATATTCCAGTCTAAAGGCTGGCTTTCTGCATGCTTCCCACCTACACAGAGAGAGCTTATCACAGGCAATTATCTTACCCAAATAAAAAATGAAAATGGGAAAGTTAAATAAATAAAAGACCATTCTGATGGAATCACAGTAATGTGCTTCTTGGTTAACATTAGCCCTGGCTTTCGGACAGCTGGATTGGTTAATGCTTGTCCTTTGCTTTTGCATCAATCTCAGTGAATCTTCCTGTATTCCACAGTGACATATGCCGAGTCATATCTTTTCTGCCTAACAAATAAGCCATTGAGATAACAAAGGCAGGATCAATATGGAAAACTATAGTCCTAGGAGAACATAATCCTGATACTTGGTCTTGATTCAAAGTAAAATCACAGAATAAAAAATAATAGACTGAACTCCCTCTGGAATAATTGATACCCTTTGGATTTTTGATAGTGTATGAGTTAGAAGGTATTTAGAAATCAAGCTCTGTCCTTTCCATAAAAATACATAATTGCATATAGGCTTTTTTTTAGATGCACAAAGAACAACAACAAGAAAAGCATCCAACTCTCAGTGACAGTTGAAAGCGTGAGATGCCAAATTTTCAGTTGTACTACTGAGTATCTTCCCTATCATGGCAGAGTTCACATATGCAGTATTGGGAATGTAACTTATGTTCTGTCTCTCAGCATGCACTTAAACTGGCTGCAATAAGAAAATCCAATTCTCAGAAATTAAAGCTGTTGTGAACAGCTGATCCAGGTTGTGGATCTCATTCTGCATTAGAGATGCACAACTTCTCAAGGTCTTCTAGAACAAGAAATTCATTCTGTTTGGAAGCTTAATGTAGCAGTGGTAACATTCATAACCAAACCCAACCTGTGATTTATAGGTTATAGTTACTAATTTTAATGTGGATACACTTATTCAAAGCACAGTCTAAATAAAGGTTTAGTGTCGATCACATTTACAAACACTACTGTTGGAAATAATTAAAACAAACAGACGGAAAAAAATACCTGCTAGTTAATTCCACGTATACATGTATTTATTATTATGCAAATTAGGGAAAAACCTTTTCAAATGGTCTCATCTCATCCCTTAGCAGCATTTCCAATATTTGTATTCAAGCTGGTTCTTTCTGCTGCCTAGGCAGTGGGCTGGAAATCTGGAGGGCCACTTCACTCCCCATTTTTCTCACTCATCTTTAGTCAAGACACTTGGTTCTTTGGCATGTGTGTTTCATGAACAAATAAAATGAGAAATACCCTTCTCTGTAAGACATTGTGAGGATGATGTATCTAAATCAATCACCAAGCTTTTTGTGACTGTGGTGCTTTCTGAAATGTTTATTTCTTCTACCAGTGACGTACAAGTGGGTACATAAGGGGGTTTGTAGGAATGAATTGGCCACGGTGTAAGGCCTGTCCAGTTAGTAAGGACCAAATTCCACAGCTTCTGTGAACCAGATGGTTTTGTACTGCCTCTCCATCTACTCTCCTGGTTGTCTCTGTCATGCCAGCTTCCATCTTTTTTCCACTTCTACCCATATTTTCTTTCCAGCCTGTCTTCAGTGGATTCTATGAGAGTTGTCTGTTGAAGTAACTGTACTGCTTCTGTTTCCTGATCTATAAAAATTTAATCTAAATAACCATCACAGAACATTTCAAAATTCAAGAAATTAACAGATCCACTTACAGATGAGCTGTGGGAGAAGGAAGAAAGAATCTTATAGCAGAGAGGGGTCACTGGGTTTTGAGAGTCTTAGAGGCCCTGCTTACTTTGGGTGGATATGATGATCCGTGCTGCTGGACACATACAGGTGTTTTGCTATCCACAGCAGTACTCACTTTAGTCTGCCCCTGGCTCTCTGTCCACGTGTCCTATAGACAAGGGGGTGATGACAGACTTCTGCAGAAGTCCGAGCCTGAGGAGCGTGTGTAGATGCCTCAGCCCTTCTGTCCATTGTGGGCAGGGGTTGATCTGTAAATTCAAATGGCCATTCAGACAGGGCTGTGTGTCCCTGGCTGTGGAAGAGGATGTTCCATAGCTGTGCTTGTTTGATGGGCCTCCTAGATTCAAATGGGCTGAAAGCAAATGTTTACCTCAGATGTCCATGTGGCAGCTTGGGCCTTTCAGCTGTCCTTTAACAAGAAGCAGTGCTGAGTGTAACAAACTGTCTCAGTGTGCCCCAAGCTTCACGCAGGACACTTCCTGCTCCTGGCACTACCCTTCATGTCCCAGGGCTCCTGTCACGTAAGAGCTCAGCAATGCTTGTGCAGGGGAGTTTGCTCAGAAGAAGATGAAATGTGTGAATGAGCAGCTTAGCTTGCTTGTGCACAGGTCCTGCTGGCTGCAAATGCTAGCTGAAATCTGGTCTATGGTGTTCAGGCTGGCTAGGGACAGTGAGAGCACAGGATACAACTATTCCTCCCCAACAGCTCACACCCTGTAGAAATCAACCCAGTGACTCCAGCTGTTGCAGCCAAACCTATATTACCTTTAAACTGTGAAGACAAGACACAAGAGGCCTTGTTTTGGGCAAACTATCTCCCTGTTTCCTTTGGTTCATGGGGATCATAGTTTTACCATAACTGTGGTGCTAGCAGAGATCACATTAGCTAATTTAAAGCTAGTTCAGTTATGTCCATAGAATGCCAAGACTAAGGTGACATTTGATCCTGTTTGTCATGATGTACTGCAGAACAGCAGTGTGTACCCAGGGACCATACAAATGCAAGGCATTTAAAATCACAGCAACATTTCTCAAAGATCTTCAAACTGTCACAGTTTCTTCCTGCCTTTTCTGAGCAGTTTGAAAAATCCTCTGGAATTAATGAACATTTTGTGCAGATTAAAGTCTAGGGAGGACATCCCATCTCAGTATTTAGAAAGGAAGGATGCATTTCCAGTTCTGCTTAAAAAGAATTGTTTTTGATATTATATACTCTAAATGTCATGAGTCAAAGTAATTTTTTGTAGCATTTCAAATTTTGGATATTTTGTTTTTATTCAGAACAAAGCCAGTGTATAAAATCCAGAACCAGAAGTCTGCCATTCATGAGGCTTTGCCAGCTGCCAACCTTTGCCAAATTCTGGGAAAATTCATCTGACTCTCACAACTGGACACAGTGTTCACAGGGCATGGGACCAAAACTCTAGATCCAAGTGCTGAATCTCTGAGAATATTTATTCAGGAGAACTTTTTGTCTTGTCTTTTTCCTTAAAAATTTGAATTATAAATTTAAAAAGAATTCTGTAATAGGAAAGAGGTTTGTGTACTGGAATGTGGCTAGAAATTAGGTCTTCTTGACTTGGCACAGACAACTGCAACAATCTAATTCAGGTCAAAGAGGAAAAGAGAGAGAGGGAGAAGAATAGGGAAGAGGCAAGAAAGAAAAAGAGAATCAAAGAACTGGGACTGAGGAGGGACTGGGATATGGAGAGAATGTATACCAGTGAGGAGCAGAGAAAGAAAGGGGAAAAGAAATAAGGGGAGAGGAGGTACAAGACAAAGAAATGGGGGAAAAATAGAAAAAGTACAGAGGGCAGAGAACAAAAAAAAGAAGAACTTAGAGACAGAAGGAAAAGCTGCAGGGAAGAGGGTTTATTAGAGAAAAAAAATCGCAGCTTGCTGAAATAGGGTTGGCGTAGAAGATTTTTATTTCATATCCTGCTGCCTAGGCTCTGATGATTCCTAGGCTGAAGGTATATGACACTGGTAGATAACATACAGGCAGCTTCTGTGCTCTTCTGAAAAGCTTTTTGTGTCCCTGACAACTTGTTCTAATTGCACAAGTTCAAACACTTCAGATGTTCTGTGTGGCTACAAGCACTTTAGAAAAGGTTGATGTAGAAAAACCATCTCTCTGTAGTATCTGTGGACTGACTTTTCTTCACAAGTGCTTATGTTGATAGTTAATCCAAGCTCAGAGAAGATACTGCTAATATCTTGAATTAAAAAAAAAAAATAGATTGTAGGAAATTTGTGGGGAAAATGAAATTTGCTTCTGTATTTTCAGTGGGACTGTCTCTATCTTTTCCTGAACTAAGGAATGTTTGTTCAAGCCCTTCCTTCGGTCTGCCTCCAGCACACCTAGGTTCTTTTTTCAAGCCTAGCTCAGCCACATCAGCCGCTAACTTCACTTTTAATGAGTAATAGAAAATGCTTTCAACCTTCAAAGCCCTGAGAAGTACATAAAACTTATTATGATGTGACCAGGGAAAGAATAGTCTATGTCTCACCTGGGACCTCATTTGAGGTCCTCTTGGGAACTGATCATGGAAATGGCAGAACTGACTGGAGCTGAAAGAGCAGCATAATGGGGAAAAAAAGGCCCAGAGATGGGCTTCTAAGTTTTAAGGCTCCTTTCATTGCTGAGGGGAAGAATTGGTTGCATGAAGGGATTTTGGTGGTAGGAATCATTCAGAACCAGAAAGCAAAGGTTGCAGATTAAGTTGAAATAACGTTCCAAGAGAAAGGAGATGTATTTAAAGGGAAAAGATTATGTGGGAAAAGAAGCAGGGGACTAGGACTTTGAGTCACTGGGATGCTTCAGACTGTGTATATATTACTCTTATTTCTTGTTGCTGGCTTACATCACCTGGAAGTACATGCTCTGCTTATTTTGTACAGAAGTGTGAGAGAAGACAACCGCAGAAGATCTCTTACACACAACATCTTCTCTATGTCTTTGTATTTAGTTCTTTGGGCAATCTTAAAATGAAGACAATTCAAACAGATTAAAACGCAAGAGAAGTACAGGCACTCAGGGAATGTATGATATTTCTTTCCACTTTTTTCAACCACACCTAATTTTCAGGCTGAGTGGAAACAAAAGCATCTTAGTCAGTTGAGGCAGGAGAGTGATCTGTCTTCATAAAACAGTCTGTGTGAGGCTGTAGAAGCAGAACACCCAGGCTGTACCTAATCTGTGATGTGCTTGGCTATGCAGGTGTCCACCTTGCAGACCTGTACGTGTGGTGTTCCCACAGCACCACTCAGGTGGAAGAATTGCTGTTGCAGACACTCTTCACCATTCCCAGGTAACCCACCACTGGGCGGACACGTAACTCCCATTTGGGCTGGACAATATATTCGCAGTTTCGCCTGTGCTTTGTCACAGATCTGGAGTTGTGTGCTGTAAGAAGTGTAGCTTCGTAAAAAGAACTCACATGGAAAAAGCAAGAAAATACACATTTTATTTAATTTCCCAGAGGATTGTTCCCTCAGCATTGCAATCATGGTAGCACACAGGAGACCCATCACATTACTGGGATGTTGGCCCAAAGAACGTAGACTCGTTTGAGGCTGTGGGGAGGAGAGGTGACAAAGCACATACAAGGAGGTGAAATGAGTGTTATGATTTTAGTTTCTGTGAAACAAGGCTCCCTCCCTTTTAAACATCTACTAAAATGATCTTTACCTGACACACCCACACAGGAAATTTGGCTATTCACACATTGTGGGGGGAGCTGGGGGGAGAGAGATAGGCCTGTAAAAGTTAATCTATAGTTTAAACAGTCCCAGCTACTCATAAAATCAAAAGATGATAACAGCACGATTTTTCTTCCGCCTGTTTACATTTGTTATGAAAGGCACTACAAAGGGAACAACAGTGGTATATTCTGACAGAGTGCAGGAGCTGGCAGATGTTTGTTAATTAAAAGAATTCAGGTAATGAAACAGTACCGAGAGTTCACAAGAGGCCACATTTGCACATGCCAGTGCCTGTGTGCATCGTCTCTCACACACCCTTGTTCACCAAGCAGCACCTGATCACTCAGTTGTTTGCAGGCCACAGTCAGCATAGAGAAAAACATGTGAAACCAGGTTTGAGACAAGTGTCCTTTGCTGGCAAAGATGCTGCAAACATTAAATGGGTTTGAACTCACGCAACAATGGCTCTGCTTGTCTAAGGAGTCTGGGACACCTGGATGCCTGTGCTTCTCAAAATAGGGAACTTCACCTTGTTGGGGGAGGACTGGCAGGACTGAGGCTGTGTCTCACAGGCCTGTCAAACCTTCAAGTGAGAGAACAGCATGTAATGGCTTGGGTCAAAGTTGGTTTAGGTCATAGTTCTTTCTTACAGAAGATGGTAGTCATATATACCATGTCAACAATGGTGTCAAAACTGATATCCTTGCATACTCAATCCTACAGGCTGCTTTTTAAACTAACCAAACAAAACAAAAAAAAAGAGAAAAAAAAAGAGAAAAAAGAAAATAAGGGCAGTGCCCAACCCAAGGAAAACCCTTATTATATAAAAAACCCAAAAAAGTTCATGTTCAAACTCACGGGGGGCAAAGCCTAACCTAAGCAGCAGAGCCTTCTGGGTCTGTCTGCAGGTGCCACTGGCTTTTGGGATCCAGGATAACAAAAATAGTTTTTGTCAGCCAGCCAACTTAGAAGAACTTTGGTATTTGTGTTTTAAGTAGTAATTTTCTTTGCACTGGTGGGACGTATTTCTCCACAGACAATTCAAAAATGCATGGGGCAAGGTTTTAGGGAGGCAATGCTGAGTGCACAGGACACCTGGAAGTGCCCAACTCATAGGAGGTGCCTATCCCAATTAAGAAATAAGAGTTATGTTATTCCTGGTTGCTTGTTATTTTATTTTGTTCCAAACTGAGATATACAGTAAAAAGAACCAGAAAAAACCCCACAGATTCAGTTGAGATAAACTTCCAAGCTGGGTTTCAGGGATGGGCTGGGGATTAAGGAACTTGGGTTAAATCATACCTCTGCCGTAAATTCCTTTGCAATGTTTCTTCATGTGGCTGTTCTTGCATGTTCTGGTTCCTCACTTGCCATATGGGGCTCATGGCTGTTTCATAGCAAGCCTCATAGCAAAATGAGATTAGATTTATCACATAAATTAAGGTGCTTGGAGACCTTTGCTTAGTATATGCTGAAAAGTCCAAATTTATATTGCGTTGAATATTTCTGTTCAAGAAAACTGTTATGCAACAAGTGATTCATAACATATCTTAATGGAATTGTAGTTAGTCTAAGCATGGTTTGAAATCAATTTTCTTTGTGGTTTCTTGCCACTTCTGCTTAGAATTCCAGCAAAAATCCAGAACTGCAGAGGTCTGTTAATATACTCTCTCATTGCAGCCCAAGTTAAATATTTATTCTCTCCTGATGATTTTTACCTTACTAAGAGCTCCGTAAAGCAGATATCTGTGCAAACTCGGGAGGAAAAGTGATTGTTTGTTCATTTCATGTCATTTTGGGCATTTGCAAATTCATCATTCAACTAACATGAGTTATGTTTGCCACAAGAGCAGTGAAGACTCAAAATGTGTTCAAATTTACTGGTTATAGGTAAATGTGGAAGAAAATTAAAGATATGGTTAATAATTCTTGTCTTACAGCCCCCCAAATTTTCTCTTAAAGCAAGTATTTTGCACACTCCTACATCATTTCTGTAAGAGTCCTGTATTTTATCTTGGAAGATCCGCATGGCCTAAAAGTGATACCACAGAAAATCTAATTTAGGTGAGTGAAACAAACTCTGGTCTTCTCAAATACTTGAGTTGTACTGAAGCCAAAAGAAGCCCTCTGTGGAACAAGCTAGTAAGTGTTGAAAACAGTTTTGTAGTAATTTTGGGGGTAGCTTTTGAAAGTCCACATGAAACCATATCCTAGTTGTTTAAGAGCCTTATGGTGGGCCTGTTCACGCTGGTCATTAAAATTCCAGTCTGACACTGGAGTTTAGAATTACCCTAAAGCTAAACGAAACCTAAAATTCTTCTTGTTTCATTAAATTAATTCAATCATCCCAAGTGTGCCTGTTTCAGGACATAAAGCAAAAGACAGGAGTACATTGGAAGTGAATTTACAGCAAGCTGAGATGTACAGCGACACATCTCCTCATGTCAAACCCTGATAATGGATGAGCCATTTGTTCTTATGTCCTTCCTCAAAGCCATCTGCACTTTCAAAAACCAGGTTTTTCAATATTTCTGTTGAATAAGCCTTATAACTTTGAAGACAAGACTATTCCAAGGGTTGCTGTTCATACTGGTATGCAGACAGAATTTCTCCTCCATTGATGAGTGAGAAGGAAGGCCAAGGCATGGCCCTCCTGTCTTAGTACAGCGGCTGTGTCAGTAAAAAGGGCTGTACTCCCCATGTTGACTTTCGTGAAGCAGTGTTCTGGTTGGTACCTCCCCTGTGCAGTGCTGCCTGAGCCATGAGTGCTACTGGAAGATTCGTGGTAAGTTCTAGAAGGATGTCTTGGAAGGGGTCTGACTCTGCATGCGGCAGTGGCTGCCTTGAAAAACCTGTGGTCTTGAGTTATACATTGTTGCATTAATGGTGCCTCTTTCTCCTCAAGGGCCTCTTTCCACATTCACCCAGCTCATTCTAACAAGTGCAGATGAAACATATTCGATGGGTCTATGCTCAGATTTCTGTGTTGAGCTGGAATTTGTCCTTGGAGCATTTACTCCCCAGTCTGTTTCAGAGGTGGGAGTTCGGTGTGTTAGATAGTAGTGTCTCAGAAGGTCTGTGAACAGTGATCGGGAAATGGCATTTTTTAAATAAGAAAAGTTTCCAGTTTCTCTTCTCTCTCTCTATCTGTGATAGGTCACCTTTCAGTTGTAATGGAAGGACCATGTGTGCTACAAGTGATGTGGAATATTTGTGGAAACAAAGCGCTCTGTGGCAATCAGGAATGATACCCTACTGTAATCCATTCATTCACAACTGTGTTTTAAAGCTTTCCATCAAAATGCTGAAAGGATGCATGATGTGACTACCCCCTTCTAAGGTGACTTCTACCTTCTAAGGTAAGCAGTCAGACCTTTTAAGCTCACAAGCTTAATTCTTGAGTAAAACTTAACAAAATGTGAGGGTCTGCCACTTGATTCCAAGGCAGCTGCTGCAATTACATTTCCCAACAGCTATTACACTTCCTTGTCACCTTACTGTAATTTCAGTCCTTCACCAGCATGGAACATCATCAATGTAATCAGGGCTTTGTCATGAGTAGGAGGAACCATGTGGTAAATGCATTGTGGCTGAATAATGAAGAAGGTGGAGTGAAACACACTGTTTTCCTGTGTCCCACACTGCCCTAGAGTGCTATGAACAAGCAGGCTGAGGTTTTAAAAAGTTCTTATGGAATTTTTGCAATTAATAGTGTTGGGATAGGATTTCTCCTTTTCTAAAATAGCTTCTACAATCTCAACAACAGGATTCATTTTGGTGGATAAAAACTTTTAAATTTTTCTCTTTTCTTTTCTTTCTTTTTTCTTCTTTTCTTCTTTTTTCTTCTCTTCTCTTCTCTTCTCTTCTCTTCCCCTCTCCCTCCTCTTTCTGTCTCTCATACTCTGTTTTGGTTTTTTTTTTTCAGTAACTAGCAAAATAAATGTTAAAATAGAAATGGGAACTAACAAATGGAAAAAGCTGCTGACAAAACATACATAACAGTTGTCGTGTAAACACCCTGCTCAAAAGAACAGATTTTCCATAATATCTGTCAGTTTGCAAGAAGGAAAAAAATAATGCTTCACAGAGCAGTATAAATAAATAACAGTGTGATGTGTAACTAATATTTTCTAATTTTCATAGGAACCACCATCTTGGCAATATTGTGTTGCCTAGGAACTAACAAAAACATGCCTTTTTTTGTTTTGTTTTTAATGGTTCCTTTGTGCCCTGATATTTTTCCAAGTTGGCAGCTGCAAGGAAAAACAATGTGATTTGGTTAGATTCAGCCCCTCTCTCTCTCAAGTCTGGAACAGAACAGATAAGAACTTGTGTGTCAGAATACAAAGTTTACTCAGCACGAGTCAAAAGCTTTTGATGTTTGCTATCCAATCTGGCCCGGCATCTTTGAAGTTCACTTACTCATACTACAGCCCCATCCGTAAGAAATAGCCATTTTCCCTGTGTTAGTTAAAACACTTGATGGATAGGAGCAGCCACAGCAAGAGCAGCAGGATATTTTTTTTCACAGCTGATCTGGGTATTTTTATTTCTGTTGATCCAAAAGAGTGAAAATATTCAACCAAATATAAGGAAGAAAATGGAAAGAAAGTTCTACAGTGTAATTTCATACCCTGTTCTTGGAATGTTCTTCTGTATGTTGTTAATCAATTAAGTGTAGTACACAATTTAGTCATTCTAAAGGCTCTAAAATACTTACCTGAATCCTCTTTGCATTACTGGTTTTGAAGTTAGATATTGGTCTCATTCATTCTGAAACTTCTTAATGAAACTTCTTAAATGCCTTAACCAACATAAGCAAGCAACTCTTCTGACACAGAATACATTTCCATTCCCATTTTTTCTCTTGATCAAGAGGTCAAGTTTACAGCTGGTGCAAATCAGTAGAGTGCCTTTCCAGTTAGGGGACCTCTACTGATTTACACCAGCAAGAATGTGGCTCAGGAAGGCTGAGATGGAGCAAGCTGCCGCCAGTAACCCATCACAGAGCGGGAAGTGGAGCCCAGCCCTGAAACCCTGTCATGTGCTTCAACTACAAATTCATAATTAAAGCAGGAAAAGCAGTATGGTCAAAAGACCTCTTATCAGGGTCTTTTGAACTATGCAGTGAATTATTTAATTGGCATGGATAAATTCTTTTTACTTGAACAAAATCCAGTTGCTCTGTTAAATATTACGGATGTCAAATATTAAAATGATTTTCCTGTGCTACTAGTAGTGTTCTTTGAAGGAACACTGTCTTTGTTCTAGGAAATAAAGCCATACAATCAGTATACAACTAGTGAAGTCTCACATTCTCTACTTTTTACTGAGTAAACCTTAGACAACAAAGCAGGATTTCTCCTCTTTCATCCTTCATGAGTTCTCAAGGAGACCAGTGTTTGTGATTTTTTTGAGGCTATTCTAAAGGGTCAGTTAGTTTACATTCAGTAGCCAAGTAAAAACCTGTACAGACAGAAGGAATATCACCACCTTTAATTGGAAATCTGCAGTCTCAACAAATTGTAACAAATCCATCTTTTATTTTTATTGTAAATATGCCCAGAGTTAGCTTTGGGAAGATGAAAGTCTGATATAAAGGATACAATTGAGTTAGAAAGAAAAATGCTGCACAATGGATAGATCTTTTTTTTTTTTTCAAGCTTTCCTTCTGTGAAACCCTGTCAGGTAACCATTGAGGATTTTTTTATTAACATCTAGGTATTTAGTGTATGATATTGAAATTCTTTCTTTTCTCTTTTCTCCCTCTTTTGTTACCTTCTTAGCTCTATTTCAAGCTTTGCTTCTTAACACCAATCTGTTGACCTTTACCATTAGAAGGATATGAAATCTGGGTACCAGTTCCTACTATGATAGAGTAAATTACAGACAGACTGACACATGCTCACTCCATCCAGTAAAGGAAGGACTGAACAGTGTTATGCACTGCCCCAGAGATAGATATATTTTGCCTTACTGAAATGTGTAGAAGCTGCTCACAATGTGACTCAGAGTGTTTGAAAGGATTTGTCTAGTCCTGAGTTGCTCTGTCTGGCCTGGAATGTACTTGAACTTTACCATTTTTTAACCTTGCAGTTAGAAAAAAATAACATAAAAGAAAACTTCTACTAAAACACAGGCATTGTGATTGTTGCTGTTTACACAGTTAAAAAGAGAGACATTAATATGTGTCCTCAAAAAAGTACTAGGTTATTGTCAAGTCTCCTTTTCCTCTAAGAAGGAATGAAAAACATAGAAAAGAGGATTAGCACAGATGTAGTGGACTATGCTACTGATTTTAAGACCTCACGTCTTTCTATAGGAGGGCACATCTCCTGCCAGAGACAGCATTTGACCAAAAATGCAGATATTACTCATCTCACAACAGGCAGAAGTGAGAAAAAGTTAGGATAGTGGTTGTCCTTGACCTGTTGCACAAGTCTGTTGTCCCCTGGCAAGCCCACGGGAAGAGGTGAGGAAATGGGTGTTGGGGCAGATACACTTTCAGCTGGTTTACAAGTTGCAGTTGTGGGTTCCTGAGTCCCACTGTACTCCCTGTTCTCCAGAGGCTTGATGCAGGTGGGTTTACCACTCAGGGAGAGTGAGGGTTTCCTTGTGAGAAATCCTGTAGAAAGGACAAATATACACATAGATACACAAATACTTCTTTAGAAATGTGTTAATTAATGCAACGTCTTTAAATGCAGCAGGGTAGTCTTGCTGACAGTTGATCTGTCTGTACACACACATGTTCTGTGCCCTTATCAGAGTGAGAAGAGGTAGGTCATGGGATGCTGGGCTTTTTGTCTTTTTTACACCCTGGGGAATAATACCCATCTCCCAGGGTAATACTAATAACAAACTTTTCCTCCTACACAAATGCCTGAAAGGTGGTTCTTGAGATATAGTCTAGCAAGGGAAAATCAGCATAGCTTCACAAAGCTGATTTACTGCAGCCTTTGTTTTGATCCAATAGATCTGGATTGTAAAATGAACCTTTGCCCAACAGAGGATGTGATTTTTACATTGAAAACACTATGTAATCCTAGAAAGATAAACTACTGGGAGTTTTTATTTCATGTGTAACATGGCTCTTTTATGTTGTTTGAAGAGTGGAAAGAAATCTTAGGATTTATTTGGTGTAATTGTGAATGAGATCTGTGGACTTTAATTCCCATACATGTGCAAACTCTGAAATTAGGCATAAAGTCTCGTTGTATTCTTAATAATCCACTTCAATATAGTGGCAGGCACTGTACAGCACTGTTTTTCCACATCTATCTGCAGTGAAAGTATCTGTGTTTGGACTGTGGAATAGGAAGCTCTGTGATAAATCTGCATTTGTCTCTATATTCTGAGCTATACAGCAACTGCTGCTGGTGGGTTGCAGCAATGAGGCTCACAAGCAGGTTGTTTGGTTAGAGGACAAGCAGAGCTCACTGCATGAGAGCAGCTCTCATTTCTAGTGCAGGCTTACCCATGGCATTTGTGATTCAAAGGTAATACCCTGTTATAGCTTTCTTTTATTTCCCACATTCTCCTTCCAAAGAGAGGAAACTCGTAGGCTGATGTTTTGACAGTAAAGCAAATGTCGATTGCTCTTTTATAAATTCTGACAAGCTACTGTATGTAACGTTTATTTAGTGCTCTGTGTGTGTTGCCAGCAACACTAGCTAAATTTCTTCAGCAAAAATAAAAGGGTTCAATCAATCATATGATCTGGGCAACCTGTATTTATATCTCTAGCGTGTCATAACCTAGTGTTGCTTGTCATTTCTTAACTGATCTACAAATATTACAAAAGCAATTTTCTGTCAGACTAAGGCTTGATCACGGTTGACCTCAAATGTCTAAGCATACCCACTGGAGAACATCCAAAGCCCCATGGATATTTATGGGTCTTGTTCTCTCTACTGTACCCATTGGTATCAAAGAAAACCTACCTGATGTTATCCATTCAGGTTCCTTCCACCTTCATGCACCCTCCCATCACTTACCTTTTGCCACTTTCTAAATGTTCCAGAGACAAAAATAATGATATCTTTCTGTCTTCATCTGGGTGGTGTGTGAGCTTGGAGAGACACCCACTTTTCTTATGGCGCTCTCGCTCTCGTTCCCTCTTCTCTCTCTTACTAGTTAGGTCTTTGTTATTACAAAATGTATCTTTTTTTTTGTTGTTTGGAAAGTGTACAATGAAAACAGAATGCCAGCTGCATCTTTGCTGAAAGAGCAGCCTTAGTTAGCACAGTAGCTTCGGAGCACACTGGGAAACTGTTGATGCTGCAACCTCTATGACTGTGAGAATATTGCTCTGTGAGTTGTTTTTTATCAGGAACTCATAGCTGTTGGCTGAGTGTCTGTGGATTTTTCTGGATTCAAATTTATCCTCCCCCTGCTTTTCTCCCCAATACCAGATTTATCTTTGAAATGTACTCACAGATGGTATAAATCATTTCTAAATGTCCCCAGTACAATGCAGTTTCTTAGGAATTCCTCTTCTCTTGTTTTGCAAATGTTGTTTTTTTTTTTTTTTTTTCCTTTGGCATATTGAAGTGACCTTGGTGTGTCTTACAACACTCAATATCGGGAGGCTTTATAAAACTCATATCTCAGAAGTGTCTGACATTACATTACAAGAGGATCTGTAAACCTCCGTGAGATGACGAATGTCTTTTTTAAACAACAGACCAAGACTTCATTTAAATTAGTAACATGGAGATTAGAGGAGCTCTTGCGGGCTGTGCTGCAGCCATGCCAGGACTCTAGGAATATCAGTCACATGAAAGCTGTTAAGTTTGAGATGGAAATAAATCAAGGAGCCTGTAAAAACTGTCAGCAGGTCAGGGAAGTTTATGAACTCTTGCTGTATCTAATCATAAATCATAAGAATAAGCTAAAACTGAGAAGAAAAATGTCCTCTTTTGTAATCTAATGCTGTCTGTTAAGGCAATAAAACTCAAATGAAATGCATGCATTGCAATTTTTAGTTGATACTTTACATTATTACCAAAGTGAAGGAAGAGTTTCAAAGTTATAAAAGTGAGACAAATGAGAGGTGGACTTGTACTGGTTGGTGTTTCCAGGCCTGCATCTCCTCTGCCTTCCAGAAACAAAGAGCACTGATCCAGCAAAACTCTTAAGTGTGCATAACTGCAGACACTCAGGCAGACTTAATGAGGACAATGGCACAGATTCACATGCTCAAAGTAACATGGAAACAAGCTCTCCATTGGACTGGAGCTTAAAGGATGAGTGCAGTTTTCAGCCTCCCACTACTGTGCAGCAGGTAAAGGGTCAGATCTGGGGTGTATGTGGAGCTTCAGTCTTAGGAGTGGAGTAAAAACAGAAATCTGTGAGTGTTTGACCATTGTGGGAAAGAATGCAAATAATCTGTGGAGACCAACCCTTTAACCTTCCAATTTCTCTCTATTATCACTTTCAAAACCCCTTATGACCAGCTCACTTGCTTTAAAAATTCTCTGTCTTGAAACTAAAGCTACTGTCATTGGGCTTTGTCAAGTTTTAGCCCCTTTGTGCCTTAAACTCATGGTCTTTCCATTTGTGTCACTCAGGAAAGAGTCTGTATCTCTTTAGAGCCCCATTAACTTCAATAATACTTTGTACAAGGGTGAGGGTTTATTTGTGGGGGTTGGATTGCAGGGTGAGGGCCAGAGATTGGAAACCTTTCTTGCCTGGCATACTGTTGAAAAGCACTATGAAATGTTTCTGACACCGATATCATTACGCTGGCCATCCATCTCAGAGCAGGGTAAGTGCTCACAGTACTTTACACTGGAATGCCAGACAAGGAAGATTTTACAATCCTAGGCCCTGACTTTGCAATCTGATTCTCACTGATAAATCCCTTAGCCAGTCTGCAGTACCACCTAAGTCAAGAGGACTAGCTCAGGAGTAAAAAAACTGTTCAGGATAAAAAAAGGAATTAGGAGGAAAAGCCTGATACTATGAGAACAATGCCTGAAAGAGGGAAACACCTCATCTTATATTTACCAGAATACAGAAAAGTTTGAGATTAGGTTTTTCTCCTCTGCTTCTCAGCAGGATTGTGTGCACCAGCCTTGGAATCATCTGGACTGTGTTTGTCACTAAGAAATTTGAAAAAGTTCTGTGTATGCAATTATAGAATATGTATATGGATTTCACCTGTAAAAACTGAGGGCAACAGAATCCAGTATGAAAAAATACTGCTGAGAGAAGTACATCAGTGATAAGGAAATCTTGATGAGGTTGTAAAAGAAATACAGAATGAACACCATAGTACTGCAAAAATACAGTTGTTAAGGCCTGATACAAAATGGAGTCACACTTGTTTAAAGAAAACATTGTGAATGTCCTGTAGAAACAGAACAAAAGTCTTTTACTTGCGCCAAAAATACTGTGTGATGTTCTTCTTCAGAATGCAAACTCACTCTTGTTGCAGGTTTTATGAGACAGGCAGTGAACCTTGTGTTCATAAAGCCAGGGAGCTGCTCCATCTGAGCAAACCCATGAACAGTAACTGAACTCCCTGTATTTTAAGAGTCGAGTGTTTTCAAAGCAAAGCTCTTCATGGATTTTGAAGGTATAAACTGAGTGAATTCTCCTAACCTCATATAGTATAGGCAGGTCTTTATGGTATGGGTAGTATACTTGTTTAATAAAGAAAGCTAAAGATGGTCATGGAGGCAAAATGCTCTGCAATGAGGAAAACCTGAAAAGAGAGGCTAGAGTTTAAAGCCTGCAATTGATATTGTAGGTGTTTCTAAACAGGAGTATATTTCTGTTAGTCCAAATGCCTAATTTCAGAGGATGGTGTGTTCTGCAGACCAAAGAAATTTTGGTTGTTTTGGTAGTTGCTGATGTTTCATAAGCCCAGTGGACTCCTAGTCCAGATTTTTTAACAGTGGACAAACTCAACAATGAACTGGAAGGTGGACATGCCACATCTTGCAGCCAAGTGTGTTGTACCATATACAAAGTCCTGGAGCAAACATTCCCATCATGAGAGCCTCTGGCACTCACTAGGAAATCCTTGATTTACATTAGATGTTACAGAACTAGCTTGGTGTTGTATGTGCAAGTTGAAGGCATAAAAGCAATGCTTTAGGAAGAAAACTGCAGTCAGCCTTCATGGGGTATTAAGGTGAGGAAAGTCTTCTCTCTTGAGATAGAATTACAGCTATTCCAAGTAAAACACCTGCACTTTTGATATTTCTGAGCCCAGAAAAAACTGTTTCCCCTGTGGTCTATCTCTGATGTGTTACCTGGCATGTTCTGAGCCAAGAAATGTGATCTCAGGAGAAGCTGAACTGCTGCCTCCCACCATGGATGAGAGAAGGGCAGCAGACTGGTGGCTCTGGGGATGGGGAAAATTTTGTGTGGTGCCTTTTCTGGGCCTGTAAGGGAGCACAGCAGCTCTTTGGAGCAACGAACTCTTTTGCACAACTGTGAGACTGGCAGGTTAAAGGGGCTCTTCTGACAATCATTTGCAGATCACAGAGCTGATAAAGGCAAGATAGTGGAAAGAAGAAAGAGCCAGGCTAGGCTCCCTAAAAACATCTACCCAGATCCCTTTTTTGCTGATGCACACACACTTCCATTTGCCTCCCGCAAAGCTTGTGCTGACCTCCTCCTCTGGCTGAGCACTCAGCCTGCTGTTTGTCCCCTCTGCTTTAAAACCAGTGAGGGGCCTGATTAACCTCGTGTGTGAATTGTGTGGCGAGGACTAATTACTTGTACTTCCTTCTGTAGCACTGGAAAACATGTTTTATATTTGCCCTCCAGACACAGACAGGACATCGGGATTGGGAAAAGGCTATAAACCAGCTCTTCATTAGTTTCTCTTAATTGTTACTGGGACAGGACCTTATGGCTTCACTTCCTCTGAGAGGGGGTTACTGAGACAGAATAAAATGCAGGTGCCCAGGTGCCCATGACATAGTTTTCCCCTGCAACCAACCTGAATAGCTTTCAAGAGGAGAGATCAGAGACTCCAGCTTTTGTAATGTCAGCATCTTTGTTAAACATTTAGCAATCTGAATTCAGCTGCAGTAATGCCTCCAGCTTTTTTGTTCAATGGACACAAATCCTTTAACAGACTTGTAATGATATTAAAGATGAATGAAGAACATACAATATTTAATTCCTTGTCTGTGATCTTTAGCGCAGAGCAGTTTGATGTGAGTGTTTGCTTATTATACTGAAAGGGAAGGTTTAGTAAATAAGAGGGAATATCCAATGGGTGGCATGACAGGGACAGCAGGGATGAGTAGTTTGTAGCAACTGGTGAAGAATGGTCTGGAAGGCTGTGGGTGAAGTATAACTCCTATGTCTTAGAGGCAATGAGAGACTAAATTGGCAATGGGATCTCCTAACTTTCCCATGATTGGAAGGATAAAGGAAAAAGGTTATCACATAAATCAAAAGCTTTACTAAAAGAACAGTCAAATGCAGACTCAAGGGACTGGCCTTGGTAGCAAACATCTTTACATTGCTAAGTCATCCCACTGAACAGTGTCAGAAGAAAAAATTTTATTAACTGAAGGCTCTTGAGAAGCAGGTATGGAACAGAAGGTTTGGTTTGGAGCTCAGCTGGCTGAGAATGGCCAGACATAGAGACAAAAATTAACCCCAGACTATTGACCAGGGGTCATGTCAGTGTGCAGTGTGGCTGGGAGAGCCATCAGGCAAGCCAGGGACTACATGGATAGGGAAGTGTAAGCAGCCAACCTTGGTGGTGAGAACTAATCACAGTATCCTGACACACTTAATCATGCTGATGGTGTGCTGGGTAAGTAAAAGGGAACAGGGAGCTCATTCTCAGTGAGAAAAGTGGGTACCTATTGCATATCCCCAGGAAACAGGGCCACAAATCAACTCTTTCTTACTTTCAAGAGTTTAAGGGAAAGGACAGAATTGTGTTGGTACAGTCTGCTCATTATACAGACCTGCATGCCGTGGGTTGCTTTGGGTTAGGTGAGGCTGAGCAGTGTGGTGGCAGTGAAGGATGCTGCAAGTAAAGGCAAAGAAATGTATATGGAGAGAACTGCCTCATGATTAACTGGCCTGGTATCACTTCCCTTGCCTGTGTGAGTCCCCTCTGCTCACCTGCACTCTGGGCTACCTCTAAGTTGTGGCAGACCACTTCTCACCTGTCAGTAACAGTCCTTTGGTCACCTGGGGTTTTTGAGGTCACAATCATGAGAAAAGCCAAAGATGATATTTCCTAAGCTACACACTCTCCTCTGTTCCTAAATATATTTTTCTTGTCGAGTAAATGCACCTACATGTATATGTTTTGAGCCAAGAAAGGAAGACAGTTTTGACCTACATAAAGTCAAAAGGAACTGCTCCTCAGCGGTGTTTACTCTTCAGATAAGGCAGTGGAAATTATATGAAAGAATGAAAAGAACTGGTTAATGAGAGCAAATGAAAGGATTTGACTTGTCTTCCTTAGGAAGGAGACAAATAACAGGAAAACATGTAGGAAAAAAGCATATAAATTGCAGTGGTCATTGCAACAGGATGTTGTTGAGAGAATTAATTCAGTGAGATTAAAGATTAGAATAGGTTCTTTTTTGGCTAATGAATTTCCGAAAAATTATATAATAGCTAAAGGCAAAGATTTAAGATGAAATATGCTGTGTCTGACCTGAGATCTGCTGAACACTGATCCGCTATTAGAGATTCATTGGTTCAAGCTACTGGAAGCAGATGAGCTGCCAATCTAATCCGGTGTGGGAGACAGGGTACTTCTCTACCTCCTGTATTCTGGTTTGAAACACTGTCATCCTTCCTCTTTCTTTGAAATGCTTTCACTCCTCAACAATATTACTCATTGCTGATTGTTCATTCTCGCCTTCTCTCCAGTTTAAAACTGAAACTGCATTGCATTTTCCCTAAAATTTTCATTTTTTTCCCCACACTTTTCTCCCGATTCTTAATCCCCTGATTATTAAAGTTTAATATTAAGGTTTTTTAACAGTGCAAAAATGTTTGCATTTCAGTGTCCAAAGATGTTTTCTATTGATATTGATGACATTTCAAGTATATTAAAACTTCAGTACTTTACACTTTAAAAAAGTACATTTTGTTTATTGAGGAACATAGTCTTTGCAGTTTTGGGGAAACTGATTTTTGCCCCAGCAGTTCTGCTGAAAAAATCTCTTATCTTTACAACATAATTTATTTTCCAGTAATTATCAATATAAAAATATATTCAGATTAGCTATTAGACCACAGTTGAATTTTATCCTTTTTTTGCCTGTTGCAGTAGCTTCTCAGAAGAATGCGGTAGGTGCATGGCAGAAAGGCCAGTAATTGGGATGAAAGGGAGAAGTGTTAGCAGTCATTATGCTTCAGGGCATAATCTGATCACCAGCTGTAGTCAGAAGAGATCACTGTCTCTAGTATTTAACAGGACTAAATTTGCCACATTTTGATGAGAAGGTGAAGAGGAAGGATCTGTCTGTGACTGATCAAGTATTGAAAACAACATCACTAGCAAAATAGTTTTTTGATCTGAACTGAATGTGCGTATGGTATACATTAGCTACCTGCCAGCTAACCAATTCCACAACTTTGTTCAAATTCACATTTTCTGAGAGTGACTGTAAAAAGAGAGTGTTTAAAGTGAGCTCAGGCAATGAAGCAGCCTAAGCATGATAAGAGACCAAACAGCTTGTCGCTGTTGGTGAAACCAGTGGAAGGTCACTTTTTTTGGTAAGGTTTTGGAAATGAGCAATACAGTATTTCATGGTATTTACTGAAAGGATGTTGGTTCAGACAGCTGCAGGCTGCTTCCCTCTTCAGTTGGTAGAAGAGATTTTTCTTCTGCAAAACATCTCCAGGGAAATGTAAGTGGAGAAGGGGAAGTTTATTATTTAATCGTACGTGTGAATTGGATTAGTTTTCCTTACAATCAATAGGAAGAGTATTATCCCACTAATTGAAAAGGGTACTATAGGAAAACCTATAAAATTGAGATTGAAATTCTTCATCCTTCATTTTTTTCTCTAAATCAGTATTTTTCTTTAGTTCACTTCTCCTTGGGAAGGGTGAAAATGAGAACCTGTTGGAGGCTTTGTCCATTTCTTGAGCTGAACCTGAACTCCTCGGTTTCAAAGGAGGGTGGATTAAAGTTTGTCTAACTCACCTCCATGGCAGCATTACAATTTATAGTGGCAAGTGAGGAATACCAACTGGAAAAGGCCAGAAAAGAAAAGCATTTTGTTCCCAGTGCTGGAGTGATGGGGGTGGGCTTGAAGGCTGGGGGTGACTGAGTGACTGACCAGTGTGGCTTTGCACTGACTCAAGTGCACTCCAAGGTTTCCAGTTCAGTTTGTCACACTGTGGCTTCACATTGCTCCATGCTGGCTTCAGGGCCCAAGCAAGGGAGGCTAATCAGGTGTGGGGTGCAAAAGTTTTGGGGAATAGGCAGCTGCTGAGGATGGTACTTAAATTTTAGCCTTGAAGCCTGAAACGATGGGGAAGGACATGAGGCAAGTGAGTGAGATGAGGGAGCTTAACTGGGCTGCCACAGGGAACAGAAGCCTGTGTGCAGCTCAAAAGATTGTTACAGCTGGAGGTGTAAGTAGTAACCAAGCCTAAGGTATAAAACACCAGGGAAAGAAGACTTGAACAGATTACAGAATGAAATTAAAGGTGCAAAAAAAAAGAGATAAGAAAAGCAAATGCTGAGAATGAAAGGAAGCTTGTACAGGAGGTTAAGAGAGATAATGAAAAATGCTTCCAGAGTGTCAGGGCCATGAGGTCAGTGAAGGAGAGCATAAGGCTTCTAAGATGCTGCAGAGGTAATTTATGGTCAGAAAACATTTCTAAATGTAATGTATGCTGTGGCTTGATACTCACAAAAGGAGGACAGGGGACAGATGCCACAGGCGGACATAAATTTCCCCAGAGAGGAAGAAGAAATATGGGGAAGGGGGAAGGTGTCAGGCTGACACAGGACTGCTTTGTGACCTTCGAAGACTGGCAAACAGTGTCAGGATGGGATATTAATTGAGAAAAAAAAATGTTTTATCATTGTGCCAGCTGAACTGAAGAGAGCTGAAAGCAAAACCAGTCTGTCACTTTGGGCCACTACTAATGCATCTGAGCGGCTTCTGTGCAGCATCCTGTGGCCTCACAAGGAACCAATTTGTCTGGAAAGTGAACTTTATTTTGCCCAGTGTGGGTGAAAAGACTGTAAAATGCTTCTGAAGTCACAGCTAGCTTTAAGTTACTCAGTTTATATATGTCTTGTTTTCCTGCAGTCCTGAAATAAGGGAAATACTTAACTATTGTGGGGAATATGTTTAAGGCAATGATGACTTCCCATGGTACTAATAACCAATGGCTTCAAGCCAAGATGTTTGTACTCATTGAGAAATAATTGTGACTATGTGAATGTGTATAGGGAACTTTCTCATGATAGGGCAGTAAGAAATATACCTCTAAGCTGTAGTCAAATTACCTTTAAAATACCATGTTTTGCTATTTGCCTTCTACGGATGTTCCTGGGTACTCATAAAACAGACTTTTTCTTGAAAAAGCCTGGGGCTTGACTCTTAGCTGGTGCAAGTCAGTATTGCTTCAATCAATGGAAAATAGAGTTTGATGCAATATTCCAAGTATGTTTATGTGCCATTTTGCTGTTCCTAAGGCCCTTATAAAATCTCCCTATGGTTTCCAAAGCTGTTTTCTCAGCCTAGACTTATGAGGCCAAATTGTTTTTTATTCTCCCAAGTACTTTCTCAACTATTGTCTGACAATTTTTAGTGAAGAATTTATCTGAAAATGAAGAATCTCTAAGGATGAGAGTTACTGGATTTGCGTCCTGCACCAGGTGTTCTCTCCATTCCCTGCATAAGGCAGAAGACAGGGAGTGTCCTGGGAATAGGTTACAGCTGTGCTTTGTTCTGCTCAGTTGTCAGCTGGTATGAAGGTGCTTGCTCCAGCAGCACACACAAAAAGCAAGGGAGTTGGGAGAGCCACAGATGGTTTTTCCTTTTACCTGGGGCAGTTCAGATGGAAGAAAAAAATCCAGTTTAAAGTTGATGAGGCAACAGGAAATTTTTCATGTTCTTCACTGCAGGTAGGTTGAGTCGATACCACCAGATCACACAGCCCTTACTTTGGTGAGTCTCTTCCCATGACTATTCCTGTTTGCTCCTGTGGGGGTAATGTGTGAGCTGGTGCGTGCTCACTCATGTGAACAAGGGGGATGTGCTCTATCCAGTAAATACTTGTGTGATTAGTCATTCCTGTAGTGAGGGAACATCTAAGTCAATTGCCTCAGTTGAATGTAGCTCACAATATCCATTCTCAAATTCAGTAACCACTTGTTTGACACAGCATTTAAATTAGAAGCACATTTTCTTGGAGACGTCTATAGGCATAACCAGTCCCAGAGTGCTGAGAACACTGACAATCTCCTTTTAAAGCCCTGCTCACTGGTGATGTGGGCATAAAGAACAACTGTTAACTTTGCACTGCTTAATACTAACATGTGTGAAGCCTGGGTAGGTTACAGATTGGCCAGCCTATCCCAATATATCAGATGGTGCCAGTCTGTGGGACCAGGCCCTGGAACCTGTTTGTTTATATGGTTAAATTATTGGTAAAACTTTTTCTTTTATCACCTACCAGTGTGTCTAAACAATTGTCTGGCATGACTTGGGCTTACTTGGCACAGCCCAGAAGCTCTTCACAGTGAGTGTTTTGGATGTGGCTACCCTGTTTTGGAGACAAGGAGAGTTAAATGGCATAGATGTAATCTATTTCATGCCAGTTGTCCTCTGTGCCCAAGAATGATCCAAGGGACTTTTCATTACCAGTGGAGACAAGCTTTAACTGTCAGTAAATGACATAGCATTACTGTCAGAGGATGGTATGGAGGACCTGACTTTTATTTCATTCCAGACTTGCACTAGTGTCACCATCCCTAAATTCTTTCCTGGTTTGTTCTGCTACAAAAGAAAGAGAACACAACTGTGAAAGTAGGTTTCCACAGAAAATGTCCTGCAGTCTAGTGGTCAAAGCATGAACATCCCCTTGGATGGACCTCCACAAGAAAGGGGAGAGCTCTGTATCAATGCCTGAGGTGTCTGACTGTTTGCTGAGACAAGTGGTGCATCTGGAGATGTCAAATGGCAAACAGAAGGTTTTGTAGTCTGTGTTACTTCGGCAAACACCAACTCAAGGTGTTCAGTCTTGCAGTCATTGGAAAGCCTTGAGCCTTCTTTTTGGCTACCTGTGGCTCCAAAGCTTTGTGATCCCTAATTTGAGCCAAGGCTTATCTCTTTGATGCTGTGAGAGGAGCCTTAGAAGCCTGAAAAATCCCAACTTGATTCTCAGGGATGTGGGGCTCTCTTCTAGGACTGGCAGAGAATTGGGAGCACACCACTCTGGAAATGATGATTGAGTTGAGCTACAGGACTTGAACTTCCGGGAATCACTCAGGTTTTAAGTGTTTAAATAATTCTTATATAATCTTATTTTTACAGAAATTATGTGTTTCCTGTGGAGTGGAATTCCAATTTTACAGTTGAAGGGTCTCTAACTAAAAGTTGAGCAGAAAACAAAAGGATAACAACCAAATTATGACTGCTCCTAGTTGGCACACTAAGCAAGTCACTCAGCAGAGGACACCAAAGAAAGAACTAGTGAACACTAGCCACTGCTTGATTAAAAAAACCTTTCTGAGAGCAGTTATGGGTGGGCGGGGGTGTCTGTTAATGCAGCAGAGGAAGCAGACCTAGATGGGCTTCCTGACCCTTGTCTGTCTTAAAATTTCCTATGTAATCTCCACAGACATCTCCTTCAGTGCAAATATACTTTGGCCAGTAGCCTTGAGGTTTATTAACACCATGGAAAGTAATTATTGCCTTGTCCACACTCCCCATGGTGGTTATTGTTTAAGTATTTCCCTTATCCTGGATTGCAGGAAAACAATCCACTACATAAATCTACTGACAAACAGTTCTGCTGCGGCAGCTCGGGAAGTGCAATATTCTCTCTGTGCTAATTTCAGTAAAACAGCACGTTTTTGTAAATGAGCTAATCCACAGAAAGTGACAGAATGTTACATTGCAGAGGCCTGGCTGAGCTAATGGTACAAAATGAAAGAATGTTTTCACTGCCTGTCCTCTGAGTTCAGTTGGCATAATAAAATGCTGTTTTCCCCAGTAGAATGTATGTCCTTCTACTTTGCTTCTCTGTCATAATAAATGACTGGCCTGGAATTAAATGGGTTGTTCCTGGACAAGGGATGTTAGTGATGGAAAGGACCTGTTAGATCACCCAGGCCATCTCTTTGCCAGTACAATGCTACTTACCTTGCATTTCATAATGCTCTTTGTAATTTAGTTTTAAAAGTCTCCTGCAGCCAGCCTTTCAGTGCTCTCTTTACCCATCTCAGCTTCAGAGTATGAACTTGTAAGCAAAGACAGACGGGTTACAGAGGCTTAATGAAGTAGCCCACTGTAATTATGAGGAGAAACACATTAACCTGCCCCAGTAGCAAAATACAGCATGTAAGCTTAAATTACAGCAGCTGTAATTAAGAAGAAACCTCAATACCACATGTTAACGTGGTTAATTCCACGTCTGGGTTGGAATAAAATTCTCAAGTAATCTGCTATGCTGATAATTGAGAACTGGGGTAACTTGGTCAGTTCTGCTCTTAGTAGTTATAAACTTTCCTCTCAGTGTTGGTCTTCCCCATTTCATCTTAGAACTCTCACCTATATCTCTGTGCAGCACAGGTAATAGTTTCCATTCCTGTGGGGTTAATATGTCTGAAATGTCTGAAGACTTCAAAAACATCTGAGGCATTGTTCCCCCTCGTAGAAGGTCCAAGTTCTGTGCTTTGCTGAGTTGTGTCAGCCCAAAAGTTGCTTTTATGTGTCCTCACTGGTGGTTTATACCTGGCCATAGGGCCTCAGTTCAGGTCTGAAAAAGGATGACAAATATCACCGCTGGCTTGGCCATGGCTTACAGCCCCTTAAATCAGTGTTTAACACAGGTCTAAGCCACATAATAAATTATAAAGGCAGAAATTGACTTTCATCTGGGAATGTATAAGTCTTTCCATCGAATGCTTAGTTTGGTGTCATGAAATCTGCACTCATGTGCCTCTTAGGTCTAGGGGAGCCCATTGTGTCTGGTTAGGATGAAAATTCTGAGGAATTTAGTACAGAAACCAAATAGGGGGATTAAGTCTGCATGAAGTAGGTGTGATTAAGCATATGTCTGGATTAACTAAACCTGAAGCAAAAATGGAAATGGCTCAAACACAACCCCAATAAGATGGAAATCTCTGTCTGATAGCAGCTCTCCAAATGGCTCAGTTCATGGAAAGCCACTATTAGGTAAAGCTGGCAAAGATCACACCAGTCAATATTCCTTACTCTCCAGCAGATCTGTGTCTGTCTGCAGCTGAATCACTGAGATATTGCAGCTCTTCCAGAGGCCAACAAACAGCCTTGCCAGTCTAGGCTGCAAGGATCCTGAAACAGAGCCCTGCCATTACAACTGGTATAGAAGTTTCTACACTTCAGTGTTCCTTCTACTTTTTTTCCCCTGCTTAACTCCCTAACTTCCCCTAAACTCATGTAATTTTGGTGTGACTCCAGACAACAAGATGGAAAGGTCTCTAGATGAAACTGCTGTAAATTAGAATGAAGTCTGGTCCCTACATGATTCTAGGATGTTCTTTATTTTTGGACATAACTTCAACTGTAAAGTAGCACATTCTGTACAGGCTTAATGGAACTTGAAAGTTTTAATTATTACTATGTGCATCACAGAGTAGCTGTCTCCAGAAGAGTGGCTTTGAGAAAGATGACATGTTTAGATGTCTTTTCAATAAGGCATCTGAGGAATTTATTGGTCGTTGTTCAATACTAGAGTTGCCACCAATATATCTTGGACTTCATGTTTTTGTATGTTAGACCCTCAAAAAACTCTTCTGTCTCTTCTCTCATCTTGGCCTGATGTGCCAAGTATTTTAATCACAATGAAATTAGTGGCTGCTCCTCTCATCTTTAAGGGACTGCACTGTGTCATCAGCTAGACCTTTAGTTTTATGCAAACATGTCAGATAACAAGTGTTCCAAAAGCTTTGTTTTTATTTTCACCACTGAGACTTGGTTTGTTCATTCAAATCTCCCGAAGCCCAATATAGGACATTTAGAAATAACTGGCTTGATAAACTCTGATTTTAATACTCCAGCAAGAAAAACCTCACGCTGTAAATCTTAAAGGGAGATGTCTACTGCACTAGTTGAAGTGATTCAGTATCCATTGGGGAAATTTCTTCCTTCAATTAAACTTGGTGTAACCTTAGTTTTCCTGTATTTAGAAGAGCTCTGTGGCAGAGATTGAGTTTGTGAATCACTTGCGGCAAAGCAGGGATGAGCACATAGGAATGTCACCCTCTGCTGGGATTCAGGATCTGGCTTTCTTTCATGAAAACCCTTAGCTGTTTCCTATAGTGAACTTGCTTACCCTGAGCGTGTTTTATTGCCATGGTACAAGAGGGCTCATGCCTGAATGGGCTCTTGTAAATATCAGAAATTGTAAACCAAGCTTCTTATTCCTACAGGAAAGGGCTTATTTAACATTAGGTTACTAGAAAAGTCCAAAGGATATGCTAAGGTACCATCAAAGACGTTTAACTTGTGCTGTCTTGTGTACCAGCTTCATGCTAGTCTTACTGGAATCACTGCTTTGTTTGGAACACCATAGTCACAGATCTAGTTGCCATTTCTGTGATCCATGTATTTCAGCATAGATCTGTCAAATTGACATGACATGGCCTTGGTCATGGCCTATAACAAATGTGCCTGATACAAAGAGGGTTTCTAATATATTTATGTGTTGCTGATTAGAAAGTCTGAATATTCTTGTGGTCACCTGCATCTTGACCACCAGAAAAAAAATCAGTTGCATCATTCATTACTGCAGCAAGTTCATGAATCCACTGATAATTGTGAAAACAGTTGCCCCAGGCAACTACTAGTGGAATGACTGACAGCAGTTTGGGGTTTTGGCATTCTGGAGAGCTCTTATTGCAGGTTCACTTTACACTTACTAAAGGTTTGGAGGATAAAGAAGACTCTCCACAATTATTTTCTTAACCTTTTGTTTCCTTCAAAAATGTGTATGTCATTCTATTCCTTTTTCTGTTGTTTCTGGAGGAAGTGGCAGGGACATCTCAAATGTGCTCTTCATTTTGTGTAGTGAGGTTTCTATCTATTTATCTATCCAGTAGCAGCAATGCTGCTGGAACTTGAGTGCTCTAGCATTTTCTCTAGTGTACCTGAAGGCCCCTTAACCCCACAACTTATTCACTTTTGTCAGTTGTATCAGCTAGTCTCATAAAAGGTATTAGCTCTTCCTACAAACTCTCATTTATCTAGATATTATCCGTAACAGAAATGTTGTGGCAGCTCTTATGGCAGAAACACATAAGAGCAATAGGGTATTTCTGTCCTAAATATGATGGTGGAAGAGGAAAGAGAGGCATCACAGGTGAAGTGCATTCTGTAAGGACACCAACAGAGCTGAAAGTTAAACTTATGTCAGCTGAGTCTTCATCCATAGGTAATAGAAGCCAAGCCATAGGTACATTCGTGCTGCTTTTCAGGAACACATAGAGATTGGCAAACTCTGTTATTAAGCAAATAGAAAATCCACTCTGAAATGCAGAATGTGTAGGGGACCAAAAATATCTACAGATTAGTTCCCTCCTCACAGTTTTCTTTTTGTTTTCCTGTAAAGTTGAAGTGTTTTGCTTGTATGCATTTCAGCCAGTACAAAGCAAGTGTAGAGTTCAAAGTGACATTTTCATTTTGAAAGGTTGTTTTCAAAAGGATTAAACAGCTCAAAAAATGAAACAAATCCTTATTTCAGATTGGGACTAATCAAACAGTTCAATAGTCAGCCAAATACATGTTGTGTTTTAGCAATAGAGATGGCCTCACAATGCTTTGCTCCTGTGTTTTTTCCCACTCCCTGCTCCTGTGTCATTCTGACCCATACATATCACTTATATCATTACTTTACAATGTTCAGGCAGATCCTTGTAGCAGGAATTGGTAGTGAGATGGAAATTTGAGGGTATCATCAGCCTGGACTGAAAGGGCTCTCCTTCAATGGCCTGTGTGAAATAGGTGTGTGGGCTCAGTTCAGTTGCTGAACGTGCCCACAGTATAAACTGAGTTTGTGGTTCTCATCCTGTGCAGGCCAGCAGCAGTAGTGCAGCTCATCCCCACAGCTGGGGAGGGCGATGAGGCTTCTAGATGTCTTCTTCACACCAGGCTTTCAGGTCTGCATGGTCATGAGCTGTGAGTGGTTTGGGGAAGTGTTGATCATTGTTTCACTAGCAGGGAGCAATGTTTCACATGTTTTCTTCCCCTGTTGAAACAGTCACAGGGGCCAATAAAACTGGACTCCAATCCTGGACTCCAGGCTGTGCAAAAAGCAAAGAACCTGTGTGAAAGACAAGGACCCTTTTGAACCTGATGTCTTGTTCACAGCTATTCCTTGTTTTTTTCCTCCTGGCAGATATAGATACTCTTCCACTGCAAGGTGCAGCTTAGTATTTTTCCATTCATTCCTGCAAAGAGGTGGCAGCAGCAGGTTCTTAAATACTGAGGTGCTCTTTGTGTGGGTGTCCACCTTGCAAGGAACTATGGGTTGTTTGAAATCCACTAGGTGCTTATTTTGATGGATATGAGTAAAGGTCAGGAATGATTCAATGTAGTATTAAGTCTCTGAAGCATTTGTAGCAGGAATGAACATGTTTTTGACACCATAAATTACATCTGCAACTTCACTGAATAGCAAGAGAAATCAACCTTTCAAGTGACGCCCGGGCATTTTCCAAGTCTGGTCTGGTTCACATCTGTGAATTCAGACCCCCTCTGCTGCCATGTCATGTGTGAATTCCATGGCAGACACTTATATCTTGCAAGCTTAGCACCTTTAATTTGGTGCCAGTACTTTGCATAAGCCTTTAGAGTTTGATATTTTCATACTGTACACTTGGTAAGCCCTAATATTTGTAAGGAGGACGTGAAAGACAAATCAAATGAATTTGCAGTAACAAGAAGTCAAAAGCATGTCTTCCCTTATTTTCTTTCCTGTTTGCCTAAGGATTATTTATTATGTTTGCCTTGATTCCAGCCACTTAATTTTTCCAAACAGATGCAGCTGATTGATTAATGGCATTTCATGTTTAAAGTCAAAAGTGTCAGCAAGACTTTTGCACGCCTGTGTCATTCTCTCCTAGAACAATAGCTTCGGCTGAGAAGTAGGGACTTGTGCCAAGTATTCTTGAGGATAGGAGGTCATGTGCCACTTTTCTGCTAGGAGACAGATATATATATAAGGACAAGGGGAGGCAGGAGTTTGGGGGCTTGGAGGGCTAACTCTGTTCTAATAATAGGTGGATCACATGGTTGCTAAGTCACCTACAACAAGGCTTAGTTTGTGGAGGTGAATCAAAGTGCCGGGAATTAAGGACATTTCTTCGACTATCCTATGACATATAAAAATAGGCCCAGGGAAATACATATGTGATGAAGAAAGCGTTGACTGTCTAGGCCAGAACTTGCCAGAGGAGCAGCAGGACTTCATTTCTCTCAACTTCTTTTGTGATTACTCTTCTCTTACTTTTTAATTACCCTGTATGTAAATATAGCTTACAGGTGATCCAGGTTCTCACCCAATATCTACTATTAAGTATTTGTGCATAGTAGGATACAGGGCAGAGCCTCAGCTGTTGGAAACAGCAATAGCTTGCCTGATGCCAATTACCCCAGTCAGGATTGGCCATATCTGCTTCTCCTGGTGTGGGAAAGGGGTGAAGAGTTGCAAATGGAGGATTACGCACTCGTACACCACATTGGAAACCTATTGCGTAGTCTAGTGTCAGTAATAGAAAGCATCTATATTTATGGATCAAAATGAAACTGGCATAGGCTCCCCTTTGACAGCTGTTTCAAATATAGGGCTCATCACGTTGTAATTCTTTCCCAGTATATGCTTAGAAACATGCACAACACCAAGAAGCCTGAGACCCTATTGTTCTCTTCTGCACGTTCTGAGTGTTTTGTGTAAATGTATCTCGGGCCTTGAGGGCCAGATTCCTAGGTACTGAAGTCAGAGACCAAGCTTTGCTGTTTATTGTCAGTGGCATTAATCAACAAGTGGGGAGTCCCTTTTGTTTCCCTGACCTTCTGTATATTTTCTGAGCCTCACAGGCTAGGCTTAAGAGGAAACTTCCTCTGAAACTATGAGCCACTAGAGGCCTCCTGAATACTCGAATTGATTTTTCTTCCAGGAAGACAGAGTCTCCTAAAAAGTACATCAGGCTTGTAGAAGAAAATTATTCCCATTTTGCCAAGCCGGGCTGACACACAGTGTGGTGAGGGTGAGTGAAAGATAGCACAGCTGAAATAAAGAACAGAAATGCACTTGAAATTCAGCTCTTAAAATACAGCTCATGTAATATTGAGTCACGGTGAATTACTCATTTCTATTTAGCCTTTATCTGTTGCAACCTGATTAGAGAGAGAAACTACATTCCTTTATTCAGGCATGAGGCCAATATTCATATTAGTCATTTTTGGCCAAAATAAATTCTACAAACTTTGGTCAAAATGCTTAATCCAATAATGCAAATGTAGGGACTCTTTAAATAAACCACCCACAGAAATCTCTCGGTTTATTTTTTGTTTACATCCTCACACCTTCTCTCTCTCTTCCTGTAGATCTTTTTTTTTTGTTTCACCAGCCTCATTTGTGTTTACCTCTTTTGCATAAGCATCCATTGCAAAACCCCCATGGATACCAGAGATACTTCGATGACACAGTTGATGCTTCCTCTCTGAGCTATGCCAGGTTTGCCCATTGATCCAGGAGCATGTTACTGTTCATTAATGCAAGGTCACCCCTAAATCCCTCCATCTCCTCTTTACCTCACAGCCCTCAGGGGGCCAAATACTTGGAGGAGAAGCCCGTTTGCTTTCTGTGTCAAGGAGCTGGTTGGTAGCTTGCTGCTAATTACTTTGGCTACAATAATTCTTAACCCGATTACAGTGATACAAATTAAAGCACTCTTGGCGAAGGGCAGCTAAATCCACATGTCAGACACCAGAGCCTTGGTTTATTTAGGGACATCTCATTTCTTCTGATCTTGTTACCCAGTTTTCCATCTTCTTTGGGTAATCCTGAGTAAATCTTTCTGCAGTGGAAATCAGCACCATACACATAGGCCCAGATTATTAGAGAGGCCTTTGAAATTGTCTCATGAGGTTCACCCTGCAACCCTTTGGGAAGGTCAGGTTCTCCTGCCCCAAAGGATGAAAAACAACTGATGATTTTGAGAGCTCCTAGTGGTGCATCTTTGACAGGGCCTAATTTTCAGAGACATTGCCTGCACCCCACCCTTAAAATCATCCTCTGCAACGTGTTTCAGTGTCTATCCACCAAAGGAACTTGCTCTTGCTAAAAATAGAGGTCTATGTACTTGTGCAGCCTTTGGCCTTTGCTTATGCAAATTGGACAGTTGTCAGATAACCTTGTCTCCAGTACCTTGTGTACTAAAAATTGTTTTGCTTTCTGCATTCCTTGAAAAATGTTATCTTTTTTAAGTCATGTGGGTTGGGATGCAGAAAGAAGAATTATTTCCTGGATAAATTGGCATCACCTTCTGTAGATAAGCAGCATCTTTCTGCATCTGTTTTCTTTGCTGTGGTGAGGACCCTTTTTATTCAGTTTGTTAATGAGACCGTGTTGGCAGGTAGGAAGTTGGACTCCTCTCTCTCATATGTCAAGCTGGGTCAGTGAAGCTGAATTTCTCAAATGCTGTAGTCATGTGCTATAAACTATGAAGTACTTCAGCTAAAATAATGTTTCCAGTATCCTGTGAATAACACACTGATCACTGAATTAGTTCCTTAGTGGGAAGGAAGGTAACAAGATTAAAGAGAAACCTGGGAATGGATTTAGTTCTCTTTTACTTCTTTTACTCTGACATTTATCAAGCTGAACTCCCCACAAGTCAGGACTATATAAATATTGAGTAAAGACTGCAGGATTTAACAGTCAGTTCATGTCACATAATTATTAGCCTCTGGCACCGTCTTATTCATTTGTAAAGCCACTAACATGAATGTATTGTACCAGATAACAATATTGCCAGGTATTTTATTTAGCCGGTCTATTCTGTTGCAGCTTCCTTTCAGAACACCTCAGCTGTACAGTATGCAAAAACCAGAAAGTACAATTCCTTTACAGTAAGGTACTGCTATACTACATTACAGCTGATCTCAGTTTTCTTAGCCATGATATAACCTTCCCTTGCAGTTTCACATCTCTTCTGTGAAATTGCATGCTGCTGTTCACACTGAATTACATAAACATAAAAATATTTTACAAGGGGATTTGAAAGGGTGATGTAGTGAAGCTTAACCTTATATTTAGGATTTTCCAATGAGTTTTATACAGTTCTGGACATATTTAATTGATTCATCTGCATTTTTAGGTAGAATGCACTATATAGCTGTACGGGCATAATACGAATTTTGTGGACTGGGATTTTCAGGTAATATGAAACTCCCCCCAGACAAGGTTGAACTTGGCATGATGGGAAGGTATCCACTGCCTTGCTGAGAGCCTGTGTTTACATCTTACATGTGTCTGGATTAGACCTTTGAACTTCCTGACTCATTTTCAACAGATTTCTTGTTTCAGGTGTTAGGAGTTAAAAGTTTGAGGCCAAAATCTGTAAAATTTATTTGGAGAATTAGATATATGAGCCCACATCTAGTCATGTTCAAGGGAAAAAACCTTCTAACTCCTGTTTTTTTGGTGCTGTTGCAAGACTCTCTGAAAAAGAGCTTGAGGAACCTCTGGGGACAGGTGACTGCTACTTGTATATATAGACATGGTCTTTAAGTTTTGAATTTTAGGTGTTTGAGATATTTGACTCAGCACCCCATTTGCTCTGCACCAGAGCTCTCAGGAGATATTCCTGTGGGCACTTGCACCCAGCCTTGGTGTGGTCGTGTCCACCTCTTCTCTCTGTGGATTCTGACTGACTCTCAGCTCTCGTCTCTCCTGCGGTTTCCGAGTGCTGGTTCTGATGATGTCAGTGGTTTCTTGTGACCTTGCAAAAGGCAGCAGGCTCCTGGGCAGACCAGGACTCATCTCCCAAAGGAAAGTTGGAGGAGGTCAGATATTCCACTCCCATCTCACTGAGCTCATCCGTCCAACTTCTTTCCTTTCCCCCCCGCCTCTCCTGTCCCTTTTTGTTTGGTTTGACCTTGGTCACTGATGACAAGGCTGCTTTTCCTGCCAAACCAATCAATAAGCTAAACAGAGAGAAGATGAGTATTTAGAATATGGGAAGCCAAACTCAAACACAGATAGGTTATCAGCCTAGCCCAGAGCAGACTTCTAAGCAAATATTTCATTAACAAATTTTTCATGGCAACTTGCATGTTAAAAGAAAAAAAAAAAGCAACAACAGGAGAGGGAACAGTAAAGGGGATAAAGTGAAAAAACTGGGCTGGAGCCATCGGGCTTAGGCTGTTGCATTGCTGTCTTTGGTTACCAGTACTTTCCACAACACACTGCTGCTCCCTAGGGAAATGGTAAGCAGGAAGGGTGAAGACCTTGCACAAATGGAGCTTTGAAAGCCTGCTCTGAGCCGCTGCACCTCGTGCTTTCCTCTCAGACAGGGAAGGGCTCCGGGTGGCTCTGTGACCATACCATATGTTTATGGTGGAGCAACATTCTGGGCACAGGCTGAAGTTTATAACTGAGCATTCCTTGTGCCTCTGGCAAGGCTTATATACATTTTCTGTTAACAAACAGGAGCCTCAGCCTGGCTAATATCGTTAAGTTCCTGGTTAGCTTAGTGACCTGTAGAAAATGTATTTGTAATATTGCAAAACCTTGTGAAAACATGTCCAAAGTTGTCACTTTGGTGCGTCTCTCACCCCTTCTGTGTGAGACACAGCTTTTTCTTGGATGTATTATTGCCCTTCATTTAAAACAATAAACACAAATTAATGCATTTTTTGAAGACCAGAATATTTTACAGCATTCTTAGCATAGATTAACAAACCCTCACTTTCATATGTCATGGGAATGAGGAACAGTCTTAACCATATTTTTGTCTTGACAGCTATTTTAAAAGGTTGACTGAAGAGCAGGGAAGTTGCTAAATAACTTTTCAAATAATGTAGAGGGAAAAAAATATAGGTCACTGAGCAATAAACTCCCTACATCCTTCTGGCTAAGGAAGAGACTCTGAATCTCCATCCACCTTTTACTAAAATGAGACCAAAATTCAAATCCAACATAAAGCATTACAGCTTTAAGTACTGAAAATATTTATTATTTTTATACCGGTAATCCAATAGCATAATCTCAAGAACATCAGTGCTCCAGGAATGTCTAGAAACACAATGGATTTGCCTTTATTCCTTTATCCAGATGTTTCTATAAAATACTCTGGATACTAGGAATCTGTAGGGGAATTAAAGATTTATTTTTAATACTTGAAAAACTTGAATTTCTAATAACTATGATCCTTTAAAATGTTTTAACTGTGGATGCAACATGCTTTGACTCTTTGATGAGCTTTCCCTGTATCTTTTACCTTGCTTTCCAAATAGTGGGCAACTCTTTTACACAGGCAGCTGCAAGCCAGTCACAGGACACAGACACTTCAGTGCTAGCTGTGAGTGTGAAAATTAAACTATGTGTTGGCTTTCGTTCAGAATTTTATCCTTATTCAGCAAAACTGATTAGATTTTGTCTGTACAGCTCTGTGCAGATATACCTGAGCTAGGGAAGGAATCACCAGAATATTAAATAAATCTGTGTGGGGCAATAGCCACCCCTGCTTATTGAGGACTAACTTTCATTCAGCTATTGCAGGGTGGAAAGCCTTCCTATATTATGTTGCTGTCTATAATGCTGTAATTTTACCTCATTTCTGAAATAAGATTGTATCTTTTTTCTTGTTTTTCGTTACAGATATAGTACTATGCAAATAATTTCTTAGCTTTGACTGCTTATACACACACTTTATGTTCACCTCCTGGAATTGTCATGTAGCTCCCAGAGAGGCAGTGAACACCAGGACCCTTTTCAGGATCCATGTAGGAAATGTTGAAACAACGCAATTTCTGTTGTTTATAAAACACTATGGATTTAATGACTTGTTTAATAACAAGACAGGTCCTATAATCATGCAGGATTTTAGAGGCAGACATCTCTAAAGATAATGTGTTCCAAGTAGCAGGTCAGAAACCTATCCTCTGAGGAAATCCAATGTAGAAATTTCACTGCAAGTCAATATCCAATTTCATTTTGGAGTTGTCTATCATTTGTCTGCACCCAAAAATCTTTAACAAAAGTGCAGCATTAGCTAGTATTTTATGTAACTGTTCTAAAATATTTCTAGATTTCTACCTCTGAGGATAAAGAGATGCTTTTAATGTAAACATAGTGAGGTCAGAAATCAAATATTCATCATAATTTCTTCAGGTTATTTAGTTTACAAATTTAACATGAATTTGGGTCAATCAGGTTCACTGTTTCTCTTTAATGGCCACTTAGAAATTTAATAGATTTGATCTAGAAATGGGATAAAAATTTTAATCAAGAGATGAGCAGAACACACACAAAGAAATGCTGGTTCTTGTTTTAAAAGTAGTATCCTGGCCACAGCCATGGACTTGCTTGCAGGAACTGAAGCACTGAATCAGCCTGAAGCGCTCATTTCCTAAAACACAGATTAGTGGCCCACGGTAGTTTATTGGCCTTAAAATCTGACAATAAATCAATTAGCCAGATCTTTTGCAAATGGAGAACAATTTGGTAAGAAGTAGAAGGGGGGATGTGAGAAAGAAGAAGAACGGAGAAGAAAAGAAGAGAGAAAACTGCTTGCAAAAACACAGATACTGACAAGAGGACATGGGGCACTTGGTACTTCTTTCGTGATCCAGTTCCTGCCACAGTTTTCCTTGATGATTTTGGAAACTTTTCTGGGTCTGTTCCTCTCTTCTGAAAACAGTGATAAAAGGCCTACCTTAGAGTAGTGGCATGTGGATGAACCTGATCAGAGCAGGACAGGAATTCCCTTTGTTTGCAGATCCTCATGAGCAGTGTTGGTGACTAAACTGCGTCTGTGGCTTTCTGATCTGAGGGGTTTGTGGCCAAGAGACAGGCATGGTGTTTGTTGCATTAAACACTTTCTCATTGGAAAAGAGACCTGCATGCCCTTCTCATGGAAGGGAGACCTGCATCTGCAGCAACAAATAGGAACCCTATCCCACAGATTTAAGGTTTGACACCATGAGCTGCTGAGCACAATCCAGCACTCGCTCCTCACTTCAGCACACGGTGGTGTTGGTTGTCGACCTTTTAAAGGCAGCCCCCTCCCACGATGCAGTCCCAAATGTGTCTGTAAGGACCAGAGGCAGTGATGTTTGTAGGGGTGTGCCTGCACCTTTGCATTGCCACCTCCCCTCCTCCTGGGGAAGATCAGAAAGAGGAGGGCAGCCAGCTGTAGCAAAAGCTGTCCCTGCAGCAGGACACCAGGCTTCTCTCAGTTTTCAGGGTGGAGGCAGCCAAAGGCAGACAACTAAATCTTCCTTCTTTTCTCCCAGCCTACCAGAAGACTATATGGTAAATGCCCAGCTGATGTGTTAGAGTGCCTCCTGAATTCACTTCACAGTGCTTCTGTTCAAAATGCAGTAAATCATCAAATCCCAGTCTGCCTGCAGACCACACAGTGAATTAAGAATGCTCCTCATGTAATACTGACTTGATCTCATCTTACACATACCCCAAAGCAATAGCAAGGGGAAAATGCTGTGAAGCATTTTTTCCTTTGTTAGTGCCCTCAGGGCTCAATCTGAACTTTGTAAGAGACAAAAAAGAATAGCTGGGAAAAATGGTGAATTTCTGCACGCCATAAGGACTGGAGGAGCTTACGCTGTCATCTGCTTCTGTTGTGAGGGGGTGTGCAGATGTGACAGTGAGCAGGGCTTTTTTAGCCACACTCAAGTCAAACGTGACCCATATTGCATCTCTTTAAACAACCCCCTTCCACTTTTCTCTTACCTTTGTTCCACGAGGCAGGAAGATACCACCTCTGTTGAAGATTTTTTTTTAAATGCTCTTCTTAGGTTGCTAATAAATTGTGGGGTTTTTTTGTTTAGGTTTTTGTTTTCCTTTCCAGATTAGTTATTTTATATCTCTTTCATTACTTGAACCTATTCTTTGCAGAATTGTCTCTCCCCAGCCCAGCTGAATGTGGAATGAAGCCTTTGAGGTAGGGATTATATTCCTTCTTGCATTTAGGTACAAGTAGCTGGAGTTCCCAGAAAAAGGCTACTGTAAACCACATCAATAAAAATAATCCTTGGGAATAGCTTCAGTGTGATATCTCACATGGAAACTCTAGGAAAGAAAGGGTAGGCTGCTTTCAGAAAATTATTCCTTATGAAAAATCTGTTATTTGGTAGTAGAGAACACTACAAACCTGAATGAAATTGTGTGCAAGTTGTCATCTGTCTGTATGAGAGTGTTTCAAGACTTAAACCACAAGGGGCAGGATTAAGAATTCAAAGTATCAGTATTTATTTGAAGCCTGAAAATTTAGTTTCTCAGTTTTTTCTATTTTATATAGAATTTTCTGTGTCACAGAAAAAAAAAAGGGATAGGAAGAAGGAAGGAGATAAACATTATTCTAAAGCTGAAAATTTAGTTGATACTGTGCTGTCTACCATAAGAAATAGCATAATAATATTTATGTGTGGTAAAACTTTACTACTCTTGCAAAGATGTACTTACGTGATGAACTTCTTTTGTTCTGGGGCATTTCACTGAACTCACAATATATCAAAAGGTCTGTGTTATCTGTATAGGAGGAGGGCCTTAATTGCGACATACATTTACAAGAGTTGGGATATTTTTACTGCTTGTACTCTATGTGCCCATCTATAAAACATGTAATAATCTTATAATAAGTTTTGTGGTTTAACCCCAGCTGACAACTAACTACCACTCAGCTGCTCACTCACTCCTCCCCCCACTGGAATAGGGAGAGGAATCAGAGGAAAAAAAAAGTAAAATTTGTGTGTTGAGATAAGAACAGTTTAAAAGTTGAAACAAAGTAAAAGATAACAATACTATTAATAATATTGCTAATAACAATAACAACAATAATAGCGATGAGAAGGAGAGAGAGTGAGACATAAAACTCCAGAGAAACAAGAGATTTATGACACAATTTCTCACCTCCCACTGACTGATGCCCAGCCTGTCCCAGAGCAGTGACCAGCAGCTCCTGACCAACACACCCCAGTTGTTGTGATAGCCAGGGCTGTGGTTTGTATGTGTGAGAGTATTTATTAAAGAAAATTGTAACTAGAAAGAAAAACAGTCTCTATTATATCAGAAAATACTTTGTAAATATTAAACCACTTTCATGATAGCTAGTCCATCTATCACACATGAAGGAGCTGCAGGCAGTGGGTGCTGCTTGTTCCTTACAGGCCCTCATGGGAGGCTCCCAGTCTTCACAGCACCTCTGAGTGCTGCATTTTGTATGTGGAGCTGGAGGAGATGAGAGGAGCATCACCTACAGGGACAATGGGGTGACCTGCCCTGTGTGGAAGTCCATGTCTGCTGCCTTGTTCAGCAGTTCCCAGATCACATAATCAACACAGCTGCTTTCAGTGGGAGTGAGTGGAGATTAAAATATAGATTTATAATAAAATCTCTTTTTTAAAAAATTTTATTTTATGCTCTAGATGTCTGGACATCACTGCTGAAAATGATGCAGACTCAAAGACATTTTAAAACTTCATTTCAATGACTCCTCATTTCAGCTCTGAGACAAGGTGATCTGAAGTACTTCAGGACAGGTCACAGGACACAGCCTTGGCCCAGCAAACTTGTTTTCCTCCACTTTGGTGATGCAAGCAATTCACTGGCTGTGCATCTCCTTGATAGACTGATGGGGTTAGCTGATATGTTGTCCACTTGCCCACATCCTCACATGTGGAGAGAATACAGCAGTCCCAGAAAGGGCAGTGCAGTGATGTGCTCCAGTCTGGTGATCCTCCTCTGGCTGAAGCCACCCTCAGCCCACAGGGTGCTTCCACTTCCAGTTTGATCTCTGTTGATCCTAGGCTTGGGAATGGCATGAAATTGGCTGAGAGCTTGGTATACCCAGGGTAACATGGTCACAATGGTGTTGCATGTCCTAAGTTTTTCTTTTGGGCTTGCAGGTGATTTTCCAAAATTTCAGTGTGAATTTCAGAAGTCTGTGGGAGGAGCTGAATGAGGAGTAATGGAGAGGACAAGAACATTGATGAGAAACTGAAAATGTGCAGAACTGAAATTAATATATACCCAAGGGCCATCTGATATGCAGGCTTGAAAGAAATACATTCACACTATGATGAACAAGCCCACCCTCAATTAATCAAGTGTAAGAAAGAGGCATACATGAGGTATTAAACATAAAGTACAGGGGCAGACCAGAAAGATTACAATGTGAAGTTCAGAAAGTAATAAAAATTATAAGAAAAGGTAGAGGATGAAAAAAAAAATTGCACAGGAGGTTGTGAAAAATGATGACTTTTTTCAAGTACACAAGAAAAAAGAGGCCTGTGAAAGAGACAGAAGGGCCTTTAAGACATGGCAGAGAAAAATTATTGAAAGGAAATTCAGGTATTGCTTAAAATATTCAATGCACTTCTTGCTCTTGTGCGCTGAAAAGAAGGTAATGGTGGCAGACACAGGTGTCAGAAACAAGCATAAATTTCCCTAGGGAGGAGAAAGAAACACTAAAGGAAAGCAGAATCATCCCGGAACAGGTTATTAAGAAATTAGAATTTTTGAAGGCTTGAAAAGTAACTTGTTCAGATGGGAAGCAGTCTGTTTTCAGTAGAAAACATCAAGAAAGGTAGGATAACCCCAGGCAGGCACATTTAGGAACCTGTTTGTAGGAAAATACATGGCTAAGCAGAGAGCTGGTAGGCTACAGATTTCAGGTTTCTGTGGATCCCAAGGGCTCTGTGGACTTTATGGAAAGGGTCTGGTGGCATAATACTTGTCACCTGGCTGTGGATTGCATCAAAAGTGTTCACATAAAACAAAGAAACCCACAACAAAACAAAAAAAACCCCAAAACCAAAACAAAAAAGTGGCATATAATGTAGGAGTTAGCTCCTTAAAGCAGTATTTCTGTTCTGGGGATTATGGACTCTGTAACAAACTGGACTTCAATTATTTGGCAGCATCCTTAGTCCTGCAGCCTTCTGCTGAAGCAGCCTGCAGTTCAATAGCAGATTTGTTTAAATTAAATTTATATAAAAGTTTACTCAACTAAATACCTAAATGAATAAAACAATTAGTATTATTTATTTTGATACTGAAGTCAATTTAATTGATGTTATTTTCCTGACGTTCACTCCCTGCTTGGTTCAGCGCTGTAATGACAATGCAGAACTGCATTGTAGGAGTTGCCATGGGGAAGCTGAAGTCTTTGGCAGTTGGGTAGGGGACAGTTGGAGCTTTTGGCACCTGGGAAGGCATGGGAGGCAGCTTGGGATTGTGGAGTAAATGCATTGGCTGCATGCTTCTGCTAAAATGATCATCAGTGGAGTCATTAATAATGTTGGGATTTAAATTGTCAATTTTTATTTCGGCATTAACACACCAGTGAGGGGAATGGGGCTGTCCACACCTCTCAGAGATACATTTTCCAGATATCTGCCACGTCAGATAACTACTGGTTTACGGCCCATTAACGTGTTCAAGGTTATCTTCGCAAGCATGGCGCTCGGCAAGATAGCATGTAAGTTTTACTTCAGAAACACTGTTGTGCAGCAAGGGAAAGATGCTTTGGCATTTTCCACAGTACCAGTATCACGGGCTACAGGAAATTCAGCTGGTACTTCACAAATATGTCTAGGGAAGATCTGGAAAATTGCACGTCTGTGGGTTTGATTGATTGTAGCAGTTGGGAGAGAAAAGGATGATAAATCAGGGTCTAAAGGAAGGAAAAATACTAAGAGACTCATGATATTACAGCAGATACTGTCTCGTAGGTGCATAGAAGAGATCACCTACTGGAATTTTTAAGGGGAGGTATGAAAGACTGGCAGAGGAAAGGCCTGGTTACAACTCATGTGATCCTCAAGAAACATTTTTGATCTGGTATCACACAAAAGACGGCTTCTTAGGTTGGTAGGCAGGTTTGGATGTGAGGTACATCAGTGGATAAAGAACTGGTGTGGGTATCAAAGAGAGCATTTGCAAATGGATGGAATCTAGGTCAAAGGGGAGAGGGGATGGAGTGAAATGAAACCAGAATCGGTGGATTAGCTAGCATAAGAAAGGGGGATGGGGGGAGGCAGAGGAAATGACCAGCACTGATGTACTAATCAGTAAGGAAGAAAGAGTCAGGATGTTACAGGGATTGTTCACAAGCCTTTAAAAATGTTGCATGAAGAAATTTCTTGGGAAATTCAAGTGCCATGATAGCCTCTTCTTCCTCCAGACCATTTCCCCTCCCTGGTGTTATCAAGAATGGGCCGAGAAACACTGCTGCTGGAAGGAGCAAAGTTGGAGAGGGATCAAAACAGGCAGGAAGTGATAAGACTTAGTTCTCCACACTGGAGAAAACCAGACCATCAACTGGACTGCTGGTAATTGCAAGACACTGGTTTGAATGGCTGTGGTAAAGATATCATCTCAGAGATACATGAAAGTTCATCCACGTTTGTGTATCCAACTGAAACCTCCCTTTAAAAATTTCTTTTTTTTTTTTCCTTTGGCTTTCCTCACTTTTAAATTGGTTTAATATGTGTTTCAGGTCAGCCTTTAAAGAACACAGTAGCAATTCTATGACAAAAAACATTCAGAATTTCAATATTTATCCTTTTTATTGCAGTAATGTTACAGAGGACATATGCTTTTTTTGCATGATTACTGTCCAGAATTAATCAGGTTATTTGAACTAATATGAAGAGAAATAAACTGAAGTTTCTGGTTTTGCTGGCAATTGCAAGCAACATGTATCTAGGTTGTCTACAACTTTGGGTCCCAGGAATTCTTTCTCAGGGAGTGCCATCCCCTTAGCAGGGCATCACCCATCACCTCTGCAAGCTGACAGCCCTGGCTATCTTCTTCAAGACGGGCACATAAGAATGCTAAGATAAGGTCCCCATGTTTTCAGAAGTAGGACAGTGAAGTAATCTGATCCATGACAGATTCAGTGTCAAATGTTCTGAGCCTGGACAAGTTCATTATGTGTCTTGGAACCTGTTGGAGCTCTGTGAGTGTTGGAAGAATGACTCACTTCAATTAAGATTGCACACGCAGCGTTTGGGAGTCTGAGCCTAAAAAAGGTCTCATATGTTGCTTCATGGTGATTGTTCCCTTGGTTTGTGAGATGATTTCTCAGCTTGTGCAAGCTGGTGCAACCTTGCTGAGTTTAGTAAAACTTTACAGCAATCAAAGACCTGGTGTATGTTCTTCCTGTAAAAATATGGTTTTGGTTTAAAATGTAACAAAGCAGCCATGTGAAAATAGTGGCCTTGTACTCGTCGTAGTGAACAGAGTGTGCCAAATTGTAGGAGGACTACTTAGGTCTCATGTGGCTGAATCTGTTGGTGTGTCAACATCCAAAGCAGCCATGGAAGAGGCTGTCTGTCTTGGAAAGTCTGTCTTGGGTCTCCAGGTCAGTGCAGATCCCAGGAAAGGTCTGAGCAGTGGAAATCATATCACTGCTGAGATTCTTACTAGCAGAGAGATGGCAGATAGATTTTCAAGTCTCAGGCAGAGTTGGCAATTGGGAAAATCATTATTGGATCTCTAAACAGAACAGAAGCTTATATGGAAGGTGCACAAAGAGAAAAAAATTTTACAGAATGCCTCATTATTTACATTACTGTTTTTCAGAAGGCTAGATGCACTGTATTAAGCAAAAGCTAATAAATCTATTTTAGCGTCCTAATATTGTTCAGATACCAGTTGCTATTCCTAACATTGCTGAGTAATATTTTGACTTCACTCCAGGGCTAACAAATAGTCGCATTACAATTCTGATATGCCATATCTTGAAATCTGTTATGACTGTTGCTGCTGGCTGGGTTGGGAAGAGAGGTGATGTATGTTCATTAACTTGTGTGCTAACGGTTGTTACATCTCACCCACCTCAGAGGCTGCTGTGAGCAGGTGAAGTAGGTTTGAAAGGTGGGGGAAGGGACTAAGCACACATCTGTCCCATTCCTGCTGGAGTGGAGCACCTCAAGCTCACCATAAGGAAGTTACAGTCGTGCCCCAAGACAGCTCAAAGGTTCAATTGGCTCAGCTGCAGGAGTACTTGAGATTTTCAGTTCTTAGTTCAAGTACCCTCAAAAGATAGGAAGTATTACTTTAGGTCAGATGATACAAGAGATGATTTCAAAATAAGAGGTTTTAAAAAAGCACCTCCCCCATTTGAGACCTTTTGTCTTAATGAATACTTTTGATTGACTCAAAACTGCATTTCTCAGTGAACAAATTATTAATTGAAAAATTCTGTCCACTCCAAAATGTCCTGAATCTGATGTAAATTATTATTAATAGAATAAATAATTTCGTGCTTCTTGACATGTAAAGCCATTCAGGACACTATCAGTAAAGTCTTAAGTACTCCCATGTCATTATAAAGGCTAAAGAAATATATTTTGGTACTGAGGATAAGTATTAGAGGGATACTGGGAAGCTGCTAGTCTGTTTAACATCTGTCTTACAAATAAGCTTCATATGCTCTCTTTCTAAATTCTTCTCATTTAATTTGCAAAAACAATCAAGAAGGAACATTTGCTGTCTTTGGACCAAATCTTGAGGCCTTATTCAGGCAAATGCCGACTGAATAATTAGTGATCTTTCAGCAGAAGGAATATCCGACTGACTGCAGAGTATACAGAACAGCTTGACATGGTTTAGGCTATAGCTTCATCACCCATTGCTCTGAACACAAGAGGATCTGCCTGGGTGAAAAAAACCACTCAAAATTAACTTACAGTTTGGCTTATTGCCTTTTAATAGGATCCTTGCAAAGTAGGAATTGAAGAAGTGGTATCTTCCAGGGATGATTATGCAATGCCATAATATAATGAGGTTTTTTCATTAAAAAAGGTACTAAATGTGAACATGGCCACTGCATGTTACCCACAGTATTATTCAGGTCCCAGACATCCTTTACTGGTGGGGCAGAGGCTTGTGTCCTGTTTCCCTGTTGGATGAGGAGAAATGCCAAACAGTGAACTTTCCCTCAGGCTCTCCTTGGCCCCGCACCTCTGGAGCTGCCAGATGGTGAGTTCAGAGGGAACAGGACCCCAGTTAATGCAGCTGCCCCTAATCTTTCTTCAGCCCTGTATCACCTCCCTCATTCCCAGTTCCCCTCTGAGATTTTGCTTTCTACTTGTTCTGGTTGCTTGTGCCCTGGACAGCCCCAAGCTGCAGTGAGCAGCCCTCTAGAAATTTAACAGGATGAAATTCCTCTTACCTCTAAGGTACCCATGAGTCTGTGTCTTTCTTGTCTCTTGTGTTTTCTTTGGTTTATATTCTGGACTGTGTTTGGAGGATGGGCTTGTCCCAGGCTGTAGCAGACAGGCTGATTCATGAAACTTCAACACAAAAGAATCCCAATGCTCTAAATCCATTAGATGAATAAGACAAAAGACAAAGCAAAGCAAATACATTAGGAAGTAGAGAAGAATGGACACTGCTTGCACATTTTGCCTGCTAACTTGAAACAACATGAAGAAAGAAACTGTGAAAAGAAATTCAACTCTTTTTCTTACTTGTACTCTTTTAATTATGCTGTCTCTTGTGTAGCTATTGTCCTTACAAATGCTTTTACTGATGTTCAAGAAATGTCCCTGAGTTCCCCCTAGCTTTTGTAATTTCACCTTGGCTCCTTTTTGTGTCTTTGCACTCTTTCCCTTTGTTTTTCCTCTCCACCTACCTTTTATTTTCTCCTTTTCACTCTTCTGCTATGCTTCAACCAATACCAGGAAACAAAACTTTTTTTCTAAGAATCAGAGCACACTCTGATCACTGCCACATATGGATATCTTCCTTTCAGGAGGTTTGCTTGGCCAGGTGAACATCTGTTCCTTAGTATTCTTATGAATAAACAGCAATAATTTTGACAGAGTGAGCTTAAGATGACAGCTTAACTACTTTCACGAAAGAACTTAATCGCTCTTTCTTATCTGACTCCCCCTCCTGGATCTGCACACACACACACACACACACGCACACACGCACACACACACACACACGCACGGTTTCTTATCTTGTCTATTAGACTGAGTTTCACTCTGGAAAATGAATCTGCCTCTCTCTGTTCTGATTCAAATGAAATCTTTGTTCAATTGTACAGCCTTTTTTTTTTTTTTTTTTTTTTTTTTTTTTTTTTTTTTTTTTTTTTTTTTTTTTTTTTTTTTTTTTAAATAAAAGGNTTGCTGCTGTTGTTACTGTTGCTTGTTTATTTATTAGATAAAGAGGTTTGATGTGAAAGAGATTTGGAGTGACCCCTGTGTCCTCTCTCAGGTGAACTCTGTGTTTCTTGGCTGCACAGTCTCTCTCCAGCCCTCCCAACATGCTCTCCATACTGAGACAGCTCCTCGGCAGTGTTGGAGGGACCCCCCTCCCCGTGCCCCTCTGCTTGCTGCCTGCAGGTTTCCTACAGCAGTCCCTGCTGGTTTGACTCTGTTGCCTTTGCTTGGCAAAGTCATTCGGGCAGTGATTCTGAACAGGTCGTGGAGGGAGCTGACAGAGGATATTAAAGAGGAAGTACCTGGGTTTTATCTGTGCGTGTCCTTCGAGGCAGAGTGGAGCCTCACCTCCCTCACTAAAATCTGGGAAGCCCATCCACAGAAGGTACTGGAATTGCACTTTGTTGCAGTCAGAGTGAGTGGAACAGGGTGTGTAATGAAGAATAAGGGGTGGTCATGGGAAAAATATAGTACACTTCAGATGTTACGGCTGCTGCTGCTCAGTGGCCCTCATGTAGCGTAAATCTGAGTAAGCAGCACATCCCTGGCCCTTTAGCAAGACCAGGATTAGTCCAGGCAAGGCCCTGGCCATCATTTTGCAGAGGCTTTGCAATAACAACTGCAAATGGCATGTATTCATCCTGCTGCTGGGAAAGAGGACATGGAAGCCTCCTGCATGGGAGCCTCCTGCCTCATGGCAGGTCTGCTGTTTGTTTCTGGCTTGGCCTGTGCACAGGGCATGAAGCACTAGTGCCTGCCACTCTGCCTTTCCCTACCTGGAAAAATGGCTCTCCTCCCTCAGTAAGCCTAAGTCGTGCCTGTGCCTTGCTTCACTTAAGGTACAAGTCCTGTGAACATGTGAAAACTAGTCAGGGAAAGGAGTTATTTTTAATTCAGGAAAAGGGTGTGCACAAAAAAAATGCAGTTAAAAGCTGCCGACACGGGAGCGCCCTTTTCTTTTGAAGACCAGGACTGGAAATGGGAAGAGCAGACAAGGAAAGGCAAGAGAGCACAAGAAACAGAGCAGGATGCAAAGTGAACAGGACGAGAAAGTTGACAAGTTGTCACTTTCATTTGCATCGGCCAAGGAGGAAACGCGCAGCCACCCCCTCCCCGCACGGCACACTTGATGTATCTCAAGGCATGACAATATGGCTCTGTTTGTTCTGCTCTGGGGGGAGGGGGACAGTTTATTTTCTTAAGACTATTAAGTCCTTCTAAGTACCACTATCAGCATTCTATGATTGAAAGTGACAAACAGAAGCAACCCTATTTAAAAACTGCCACTTCGAATTAGTGGAAGTATCAGCTTAAGTTTTACAATATTTTACTGCTCCATTTTTGCACTCTTTTACATAAGGACGGCCAAATAAATATCCCGGCGACTTGTCTTTGCCAGAATTCCTCCCCATGCTCCCGCCCCATTAGCTGCTGCCTTATGAACGCTGCGCTAAACAGAAAGTGACAGCAGCTGACAGCGCAGCCAGGGCCAAATTATCAAACGTCTGAAGTTGCGCCCGTGTGGCCATGCATGGGCCCAGGCTTTCACATGCAAAGCAGGTAACTGCGTACAAACAGGTGCTCACACGTGCGAAGACGTTCTGGACAGACCCTGCTTCCCAAGCCAGGCACTTTTGAAGACTGTATCTCGGAGAGTTTGGTACCTGCAGGTCCCTGGGCTTATAGGAACAGATTTGTGACGTGGTGAGGCATTGTCCATAAAGAAGGAAATGGTTTTTCACAGTTTAGCTTTAAACTGTGAATGTAGTGCTTAAATTCTGAATGTAGACTGCCCAAAGAGTCAACAGGGATAAAAAGAGGCTTCCAGGCAGTGCTGTAAGCATGTGAGTACTGGTGCCAGCCCAACTGAGGCACTCTGAGTTGCTCCTGGGACTGCATGGTCTGTAGGTACCTGATCTGGCTGCTTAAATTTGCAGTGCCTAAACCTCCAAAAGCTTCTTCCCCACCCCAGTCCTACCACTGGCACAGCTGCAACTCCAGCTCACCTAAGTCCTGGTGGCTGCAAGACATCAGCCTCCAGCATATGAAATGTGAGCTTCATTGTACTGTGCAAATGCAGTGTGATAAGCTTGAGTTTCCACCTCAGATCTCCCCTTGTCTTCAGTGATGTCTGGGAATCATATTACAAACTTCTGCCTTATCCTGTTTAACAGGAAATGTCCATTTCTCATAATTTGTGTGTACCCCGTCCCTCGGGAACTGCTGCTATTTCCACCGTGCAGAAGGCTTTCCAGGCAGGCTGGCAGGAGGACTGAACCTCAGGCTTTGCTGGGCTCTGTGTCTGTGGCGAAGGAGAGGATGTGGGGAGGCACAGGGAGTTGAAATATTTCTTATGGAGCCGTCATCTACTGCAGCGGGCCAAGGTGCAGTGTGAGTCTGAAGCCTGTGCATAGAAGCCTTCCCTGTTGTTTGAAGGGAGCGAGGCATTTTGGCTTTCAAAACAAAGCTGCTATTGAAATCTTTGATCTTTCTTTTCTATTCTTTGTTTTTCATAAAGGAAGACATAGACAAAATAATGCAGACAAAGCAGGTTATTTGTAAGCCAGCTTGAGTACCTATTAAATCTTAAAGGCTGTATTATTCTGACTTTCAATACCAATGCACAAATAGCCATTCTTTTTTTCCCATGGATCTTCCATATGGCCAGATGAACAGGCTGACTGCATGGTGAGCAGCAAAAAGAACAGCTGACATATAGTTTGCAACCACGCTGCAACATCTGGGCAGAATTTGGTCAACTGCATGCCTGATAATAGTTTTTACATTCAGGCAGAGAGATTCCTTTTTATGGGATCGTATAAAGAGGCAGAGAAAATATTAATATCAACTTTGAAGTGTACAATGAGTGGTGTGTTACAGCAGCAAAATAGCCCAGCCTCTGTGCTACAATACACAGAACATTGAATGGGGAGGTACAAAACGAGTCTTATCTCTGCCTCTTTTAGTACCTTCCTGTGGGATCTTAAATTAATCATTTACTCCTGCGTTTTAGCCTCTTTCCCCTCCTCCCCTGCCTCCTCTCTCTGCTCCTGTTTATTTTGTTTGCCTAGCTGGTTAGTCTGTGTACTCCTCCACGAGCAGTTGATTGTCATTCACAGTTATGGCCCACACTCACAATTATGGCCTAAAAAGGCATTTGTGTCAAATGGTCAAAGCCTATAGTTTTCTCTTTGCTATGCACCACTGCAGATGGCATAAAAAGGGTACCTGAGTCTGCTACTTGTGGAGATCAAGCAAAGAAATTGTTAAAGGTCACTACGTAGCACTTCTGGTGGGACTGCTGCTGGAATATGGGACCACAGAGAGAGGAAAAGAAACACATGGATGAGGCATACCTGGGGTCATACATATGTGCTAATACAGAGAAAAGACAGTCCACTGAGCAACCTCACTCCTTCCATCCAGATGAAGAAAAAACACTGTGGCAAATGTCACAGTGAGTGCTCACTTTCTGTCCAAATGCAGCAGCATTTCAGCAGGAGCAATTACAGCTTGCAGTGAATCCCATGTGTAACCTGGGAAGATGAACTTGCTATTTCCCCTCTATTTCATTAAATACGAGGAGGGCACCTGGTGCATGGAGCTGTTTCTGGGAGTCTCTTCCAAGGCTGGCTCTCCCCTGGTTAGATGAAGGAATGTCCCAGAGCGCCACGGATGCCTTGCGAGGTGCGGTTTCGCAGCCCAGCTGAATCAGCGTTCAGCTATGCTGGTTTGCACATGGAGGAAGGCTCCATATGGTGTGTGAATGGCATCCCAGCACTGCCCCTCCCACCCAGGTGTAGAGCCCAAAGCCAGGAGGTGGTGGTGGGCAGGGGGGTGGTCTGCAGGGAAGGGGAGTATGCCAGGGAGACAGCACTACCCCGTCTGTGCTCCCTGGGCCAGGATCCACAGATCCTGGCTCCCCTCTGCCTCTTCTAGCTCTTGGCCTAATGTTTTGTCCTCATTTTGCTTGTTCTGTAGCAACAGTTTCTTAGCAAACACCATTCTCAGAGTGGTGCTGATATTAATTGATGAGGCTGGTGCTCAGAGTTGTCTTGGCATGGTAAGGCACTATCTAAGTAGAAAAATAAACAGCCATGTTCACTCCAGTTCCTTTCAGAAAATGGAAAAATAAATCATTGCCTTCCAGATGGAAATGCACAAAATCATCAGTAGAAAAATATCTTAAAGCTCCTAAGAAAGCTCTGAGAAGGGAGGATGAACAGCCCTAGCTTTCTGGGGATTTTGTTTCCATTAAACAAAGAACTACTGCTTCTCTGATGTTGTTCTTTGAACAGAGGAGTTCAGGGCTTCAGATAGGGCATAACATTTTAGGAGTTTAATATCCTTTCAGAAAGAAAATCCCTGTCTGCGGAGGAAAAATGATGATTTGTCTTGCAAATGATTGGTTTTTCTTTGAAAATGCAGCAATGGGAGATTTTGTCTCACATTTAAATGTTTCCTTCATTCCTCTTTACAGACCTGACATAAAATATTTTGCTTTTAACAAGCCTATTGCCACTGGCTCAGGCTGTGTGAGGGACATTGTTCTTACTGTAATGGAGGGGACAATTACATAGAGTTTAGCTTTAACAACAATAAAAGTAACATTTGAGATCAAAAGTTTCTTGAGGAGACATCTACTGGACAGCATTATTGCCAATATTGAGCAATGTGGTTTGGATGCTTTTTCTTTAAGTATAGGAACTCCTCCAAATTAATTTTATGTGTTTAAAAAATATATGTTATACCCTTAAATGTAGCCTAGATGAATTATTTTTCTAGTGTATGACATTAAATATGAGTAATGCATTTTAGAATTAGTACATAAATGATCAATAAAAAAGAGCAAACCAAAACCATAACCTGAAATGCAAAGATTTAAGCTTTCTTTGAGACTTGTTACATTCATTTTTCCCTTTCATGTCTGAAGTGAAAATGAATTGTTTTAAAAGACCTTGAGGACCTGATACAGTAAGCTTTGAAATCACGGACTGCATATTCATTTTAAAGAAACTCAGTAGCAGTTTTATAGGGGTCTTCAAAGCAGAGTTTATAAATATTTCATGCTTTGGTTTTCTATGACATTTCTCTAAATAATAATGTAGAAGACCCTTCACTCTTCCTTTTTGTTTCAAGGATATAATTTCTTTAGTTTCAAATGTTCTCCCCTAAAAAAGATGCCATTAATATTTTCACTAAGCATTTCCCTGTTAATTTAAAGTTCTCTGACAACTGAAATAAGGCTTCATCTGTGAAATGTAAGCCATTATTTGTTCAGACTCAGAGGAAGTACCTGATTCAAATTTTGGGAGAAAACAGGACACAGCTCAAGGCTAGCACAAGTGGTTGGTCTTCATCATTGTTCAGAATAGTCTCCTAGTGAGGAAAAGTGGTGTGATTCTCAGGATCGGCTGTTTACTCACTACGGATAATCCAGTGTGTGTACAGGTGAAGGAGTGCCAGAGAAGCAGAAATTGAGACAATAGAGTCAACACATTGTCAGAAATCAAGTGATTTCAGATTGTGAGATGGCTTATCAGCAAAGACCTGTGCAGTTGTATTTAAGTGTACAAGGTGTGCAAGAATTAGAGGGTCTTTCCAAACAACTCTCTGAAGGCAAGGTGCGAGGCAATTAACAGGTATCTTCCTTTTACTGCTCTTTCAGAGGCATCAGCATCAAGGTAAAGTACAAAGTAGTAGGTGTTGTACATGTCCTGATAAAAGTTCAGAATAATTTTGTGATGTAAAATGAAAGAAATTGTTAGAATAAATGTTATGGAAATTGCCCTTTGTTACATTATTTGACTATAATTAAAAGAGAAGCCAAGTGCTGATAGCTTAGCAGAGAAAATATTTTCATACTTATCTAATCTGTGGTTTTAAGTAGGGACAGACAAACTCATTTTGCCTAGTTTCAAACCCACTTGAACACTATTCAGCAAAGCACTTATGGTCATATTTTCAAAGCTTGAGATCTTTTCTTTCCCCCACAATGGTATCACTGCTGATATTCCTTCAGTGAGAAAGTTCACATGATTTTATAAATGAATTTCAGGAGCATCTGAGTCTAAAAGCTCTATGAAAGTCTGAATTATAACTGTCTGGCTGTCTCCTTTCATCCCTCAGCCTGTCCTTTCCTCTCCTTAAAGCAATTGGCATGCAGGTTGTTAGCAAGTTGTCTATCAGCACAAAAAGTGCATGGAGTGAGAAGAATATAGACTGCTCCTGGATATCCCATTGGGTCCCTGTCTAGCCAATTTTTTCAGGCAAATCTATGCGCTCAGCTTGGGTTTCTTGGTATCCTTTTTTTTGTTTCAAGATGAAGTTAAGATTGGTTGGACATCTGAGAAGCTGCAGGGTTTTGATATAGAGTGGGAAAGACAAAACGCCTTCAAAGGCTTTCCCCATTCGGCTGAAAAGGAACTTCAGCATGCAAACCTGCTTTGTTTTAACTGACTTTATTAGACCAAGTGCAGTGGCCAGCAAAAAAGCCCAAAAGCTGTGAAAACACTAATTAGTTCTAACATCTGGTAAGAATGACCTCAATGTACGAAGGTACTATTTGTACCAGCACTTTTGTATGCATGAACTGGGGACCAGAGAGGGTTTTGGCTGCAAAACAGAGGCAAGACGTATGATAAGGGACAGTATCTACTTATTATTATGAGGTGGAAGACTGGATCAATCGAAGCAAAATGCAGGTTGTTCCATATCACTTGTCAGCTTTGAAGAGTTAGTATATACCCTGTTTGTATTTTTGACTCCTCTTTAAGCATATATGTCAACACAGAGTGCAGGTGGAAAGGGAAAAAAACCCCCAAAATAATTCTCTTCAGCACTTTTGGGGATGCTCTAAGGCTGTTCTGTCCTGTTTCATACTCGCAAATTGCTTTAGAGCTGCTACTGGTATAAATACACTACTGTGACACTGTGAGCTGACAGACAAAAGCAAGCACTGCTTTCTAGTCATTTGTCCTTCTTAGCTCAAACAAGACAGAAAATTAGAGTGAAAGAAGGCCAATCAGAAGACAAAGATGTGAAAAACTGTTGCATGACTGCACAGTGAGAGCAGATGGCTGCATGAACTGTCTCTCCATACACATGAGCACATGGATAATGAAATAAGATCCACACTCATCATCTCTCTGCAACGTCCACTGTGTCACATGGAGCCTGTGACCAAGTATTAAAGATCAAATAGACGCCTTTTGTCAGAATGATGATTAACGCACAGGCTTTGCTCAGTCCTCTTCCTCCTACACATAGCTTTGGAAATCTATCATGATTTGTCCAAAAATGAATTGTCTGTTGATGACCCATGTTAGCTGTAAGTCAGGAGTGCTAAAGGGGTTGGCACATACAGTTTTCTGTGGGAAGAGTTCTGTGCAATCTCTGTCATCCAAACCAACACTGGAGACTTTTTGGCTGTTTTCTCATACCTTCTGTTACGACTTTATGTCTGCTCCTACTGCACTGTTTTCCCTGGAGTCTAAGGCAGCTGTAGCTACTTCTACCACACTTTGATTTCATCCTCTGTTCACATTCTTTCACTAACATAAAAACAACCACTTCATATCTAATCCAAATTAAAATAGAAATGAAGTACTAGAACTGAGAAGTATTTTGGCATTCTTGGTTCTGGGAAATTGCTCTACAGCCGCTTGTTCTTGGCTGAGACAGAACTGAGACAAGAAATGGGAAACAATGAGGGGACTATGAAGGATTTAATGAACTGTTTAGCCAATACCCAATTCTCACAAACATTTCCTCATCTGACAGTATTTTTCTGCCCTATTACTTGAGTTTGTACTGCTGTTGTGTATCATTCCCTGGAGCACTGTGGTGCTTCCAGGCCTGGTTTCACATTATTAACCGGTGAGTCTTTCCATCCCTGTATCTTTGAAGTACAACCAGCAGTGCTGGCCACCTCAAAGATCAGATGGCCAGTGGCTGAAGTTGCAAGGTGTTTTCTTCATCCAGGAACTTCAGACTGCCACTTTTAGAAGTTTTAATGTCAGAAGTCTTTTAAGCAAAGTATTGGGCTGTAAGAGTGAGGTTTAAGTTATTGACTTTGCTGTATGTGAATAGTCATACAATTCTGAGTGAACACCTCAGCTCTTATGAATATGTGTTGTGTTGAAATTAAATACGAGATGATATTCCCTAAATCTCATGTCTGCTTTATCTAAATCAAGTCCCTGGCTAGGACTCTGATATGACCAGGGAATTTTAAAGTCATGTTCCTTTATTCCTCCAGCCAAGTGAATATCAGTGTCTTCCATATGTAGTGAAACAGCTTTAACAGAGTATCCCCAGCATCCCAGCCTGCTTTATGGACCACTGGTCAGCACAAAGCTGTGGAAATGAAAATGTATAGGCTCAAGGCACTGCAAGCAGATGGAAGATATGAGGTCCCATCTTTCATACACCAAATTGACTCCTCTACTTAGGTGTTTATCTCCCCTTGTGACTCTAGATATTGGAGTGCAACAAATCCTTGAGCCTCTACAATCTTCAGAACTGAAGCAGATTTTTCCCTTTTAAAAAAAATCATTGTTATGCAATCTGTGTCCTCCCACACTTTCTTTCTGGATAGCTTTTAAAACCAGAACAGGAATCACATACTTTCTCCTTCCTGAGAAGGTATTGCCTGGAGCAAACCCCAAATCCTCTGATTGAGGGAAAAACAGGTTAACAGGAAAAGTGGATGCATAATGCTGAAATGAAAGTTTTCAGCTCGACTTAGCATTCCCTCCAGGGTTTATAGAGACTAGTTTGAGATCTCTGGCACCCAGATGAGTTACATGGTTTATTCTTTATAGGTGGAAATGAAGTATGACTCTACAATATACTCTACAATGGAGTATTTAAATAATGCAGAACTAAGTGTGCAAATACCTATATTTAATTATATATGTTATTGCACACACACAGAACTCAGTAGCTGAGCTAAGGTTGCTAAACTGCATCTTCCTCCACAGCAAGATGGAAGAAACAATTAAATTTTTTAGCAGTCTATTCCACCCATCAGCTCTTCCCTTCCACCACCCACAGCCCACATATTTCTCTCTTTTCCTGAGCCATCCATCCTAGCAATGTTCATCAGCTATAGGTGCTCTTCTGGGTGAATGTAGCTGCAGGGAGGTTATTTCCATGAATTACAAGGAGCTCGGCTGTGTGTCCGGCTTTGAAGGGAAAGTGAGGTAGAAGAACAACTGGGAATGATGAAAGGTAAGCTTTTCTGTAATCTACAGGGAAGCATAAGTGTGTGGGAAGATAGAGGAAGAATTGAGGAGCTGTAATGCTGCTATTGATCCTTACTGGAGAGCACTCCACTTAAGCCTGTGTCCATGCATGAGGTGATGAACCGGCCTTCTGGGAGCTGTAAGGCTGCACCTTGCTGCTTGAGGGTGGAAGGAGTAGACTGGGAGACCCTGTGTCCCTAAGGCATCAGTACCATGCTTGAAGACATTGAGATCACCCTTGCTCATCCTTGCTCCAACACGACAGGAAGTGAGGACAATCCCTGGAGAGACTCACTGAGAAGCAGGGGCAGGGCAGAGATAGTCTTGACCCCGCTTAGCAAAGGCCCTGTTTCACTCTGCCATGGCTGGGCCTGAGCCAAGCAAGTATTCAGGGTACGAGAGCTGGCTCAATTTCTGGCATGCTCAGCCTTTGAGGAAGGGAGTGAATTGCAACTACAGAAAAGAATCAGTTCCCAAATCTCTTGTTCATTTTTACTTGGCTGTGAATTTGTGAAAGAGCCCTTGGCGTGACTTGTTACAGCACATCTCCCTGTGGTGTTCCGTGTGTGCCCATTGCCACAGCACATATCTGAGCCTGGAGACAGAGGTGAAAGGGTTCCCTCCCCCTACATTGTACTTCAACAGGCATTTAAGCACAGGGGAGAAATTCAGTTGCTTAAATCCAGTCTTGATCTGCCATTTGGGACACCTATGTTTATTCGAGATATTTCCTTGGAGCCAGCTGGCATGATGAGAAGAGACCAAACCCTTCTGGAGCAGCAGTGGCCACCAGGTGGAATACCTTACAACAACTCCCATGGCGTGTGCTGCCTACATTAGCAAATTAATTAAGCACCTGGGGTTCATCCTAGCAGAAAATCCAATATAGGCCTAAGAAGAACTGTGGAAAGTTTTCTGTAACTGTTCAGAACTGTTTTAGGACTCTTGTTTGTTTTGACTGAGGCTGTTCAATGTACCCAAGCTAGAAAGATTAGGTGTGGACATGGATGATGTTTCTCTGAGTGCTAAACATCATGACTTTGTGTGAAGTCCTTGCTTAAAACTTCTGTAATTATCTTGGTCATGACTGAGTTTTTGATCTTCTCTCTTCTCTTTTTTTTGGTTGTCCCATTTGTATGTTGTTGCAGGAGTTCCCTTACTGCTTGAGTACACCATCTGCAAGCATGGACATTCTTTGTCAGTCAAGTTATATGAATAGATTCCTCAGACTAACTGAAGGAGCTAAATCAGATTGTTTTCAGGTAGAAACTTTGTAGAAAGAGTCTTCAATATGAGACTAGAAATTTGGAAACAAGTTTTATTGAAAGAAACTGTATGGGGAGGAAAAAATTGTAATTTGTTTAAATTCAGTCTTAAACAAAGCCAGCTATCAGACTGCTCTAAGAAGTAAGTGGGAGATCTCAGCTTCTTAGTGGATATGTGAAACTGTCTTTAGTGGCATCCACAACATGGGAAGAAGGTACAGCTGTAGTGGAATGTGGCAGAATTTGTCCTAGACTAGTTAAAACTTCCACAGGGCCTCATCCGAGTCTTATGGAAGCATGAAGCCCCCATCCATTGCCCACATTTCTCTGGTGAACAAGCTCAGAAAAACTATTTTCTTGAAAACAATCTTTGACTTTTGCTGTTACTTTTCAGCCAGATCAGTTCCCTGACCCAGCTCAAGATGCAACCTGTGCATGCCAGCAGAGGCAGTTGTAGAAGCACAGAGACAAGCAGCTGAAATCAGCCTGCTTGAAATTGGCCACTGGGACTGCCAAGTGCATGAGCAGCTGACAAGGGGGAAATGGGCAAAATGCATGTGTAAGAGTGGCTTTGTAGGTCAACAGAGAACCTCACTTTACAGAAATGTTAGTCCAGCACCTTTTGCTAAAATGTTCACTAAAAATATGTGTTTGTCATGTTGGAATGTGCTAATGGCTGCAATCAAGTTGTCTGTCATCTGCAGGCAGTTGCTGACCTCATTAAGGCAAATGGGTTTGCAGCCACATATCACTGGTGTTACATGGAGGATGTTTTCCTTATGAAGAAAGATAAAGACAGTGAAAGACTTCATCTAAGGAATTAAGCTTCAGGGGAAGCCAATCAACTCGAATTCATGCAGGCCAAAGCATTTTTTCATTGCAAATGTGGGGATCTGGGTGCTGAGCAGATGGTGGGTGGTAAGAGAAGCAGGGTGAGCTGGTCCTGGAAGAAGTCCAAGAGAGGTTTTACCAAAGCCCTTGCTGAGAGACAGGCTTGAATTCTTAAATTGGGAAGTTCCTTTTCCTGACAATTTCTCAGAGAAACAAGAATTTCTGGGAATGACTGGTAAATAAATTGGATTCTAGAAAAAGAAACATCTTCCTCATAGGCCAAGTGTTTTTCTCCTAATTTCTGTAGGTGAATTAGCAAGATCACAGGTACCAGTTAAGGCCAAGGTTCAAGAAAAAGTAAGACAAGGCATAGATGTGAAAACAAGGGCTTTGAGTATTACAAGATGCCTCTTCTTTCAATTATACAACAGCAAAGGTGTCTTACCATAATGATGGAATTTGACAAAGATAAACTAATCATATGTTTTAATCAGTTTTAGCATTTTGAGAAAAACAATAAACTCAGACAAGATACCTAAGGTTTAAAAAACCATCAGCCTCTGATCATATCCAGTAAACATCTCCTACCAAAAATGTCAGAGTGATTTTTTGCAGAGGGATACAATGTTCATATCCAGCAGGCAGGCTGACACAGAAGAAGTTTTCAACAATTACAAGCAGGCCTATGATGTTTGATGTGAGATGTATTGCCTCTGTAGGTTTTAATTTGATGTCATCAGCTGTAGGGAAATCACGAGACTGCAGCGTGATTTAGTGGAAGTGAAAGAAGATGAATCACATCTTCATAGATTTTTTTGTTTGTTTGTTTTGAAAACATAAACATCTTTGTGCCATGCAAGAACAGAAGTCACTGTCATCCTGGGGTCTGATTGATTTCAGCAGGACTTCATTGCACCCTTTAAGAGAAATAGATCCGAGAAACCAGAAATCCTGGATGCTACTTTCAGCCAGCCTGATTTATCTGTTGAACAGTCTGGGGTTGCGTTAGTGGCACAAGTATAGTTTGGACCTAAGCTTAGCTATCAGAAGAAACCTCAACCCTGTAAACCATATAAGAATAGTAGCTCCTTCTGGCTTTACTTATATTGTGGAAGGGTTGACCTCACAATGACTTGGTATTAGTTTTATTACTGTTGTTTTTGTTGTTTCTCACTCCATTGAGGCTACCAGCACTAGCCATGAGGCAGGGCCACTGAACTGGCTCTGCACAAACACAGCACAAGAGCCCACAGTCCAAGGGTGAGAGAATGGACCACAGGTGGAGTAAGAAGAAGATTTGGGGGTGGTGTCAAAAGATAATAGATCCATATTGGTCAGAGAGAGAAAGGAGAGTGCACAGCTCTGTTTCTGTACCCCACCCTGCACTGCTCTGCATGATGGAAGGGAAAAGAAGCTCTGTAAGTCATCACAGCACCTTCTCTAGGAGCTGTAGTGCTTGGATGGGCACCACTCCTCACGGGCAGCTCCTCAAGAATCGGGGATGCTCCATGTTATTTTGGAGTTCTTCTTTCTTCATTGTTTCATGAAATAATGCGCAATTTGTCTATTACTGTCTGTGACTGAATTGCAGTCATCATCTCCTTGCCCTCGTTTTGGAAACAAAAAGCTAAAAAGACTCTTTTTTTTTTTTTTTTTTCTTTTTTTCCCCAGCTACTGTGTGTTTTGAACATGGGGACTGGCAAAGGCAGAACAATACCCTGTGTGTGCACACACGTACATGTGTACACGCTCAGCCAGTTGCTGCGGCACTAAGAAACCGGAGAGCGGAATTAGAAAGACAGGTTGATGTGCTGGGGAAGATCAATGAATATGAGAGGTTCACTGATGACAGATGGCTGGTTTCATACTCTGAAGGAGTGACAGAGGAGGAGGAGAACCAGCTGTGAGTAAGTTGCAGGATGAGTGCATTGGAAGCACAGCCTTGTGCTGGAGGAGCAGCCCTGTTCCAGCAGAAGCAGGAGGATATAAAGGACAGTGTCTGGGTAACTGAAAAGTGGTAGTAAAGGAGGGGAGAAGTGTAATAAAGAGAGGGGGGCTTGTGCCAGTGCCTAGAACATTTCCCAGAGTTTTTATGATTCAGAAGACATGGTATCACAAAATGATGAAATGGGCATGGGGAAATCTGCAGCTCAATTAGATCAGAGAAGTGTTGATGGCAGAGTTGATGTTGCAGACAGTTGTTTAAAACACCAAATCCTCACACAAATGCACACAACTTAAATGTTTCCAGGAGAAGGGATAGGGAATTTTTAGTGAGTGGGTTATGGCAGATAAAAGAGTTTTAAAACAAGTCTAGCATAACGGATGGTGATTTTTATAAATTATGTAGAGGGAAGACATACAGATATTTGTAAAAAGAAAGCCTTACACACCCCGGCTAGCCCACGAAAGAAGAAAGCAGCATAATGGTATTTTCCAGTATGCAAGTGGCTCATTTTAGCACAGTAAAATTAATAGATAAGATTGATTGGGGAGGGGGGGGATCAAGAGAAGGAGGAATGTGAGACTTTGGCATGTTGTAAACAACAAAACAGAGAAAGCAAAATGGCAAAGGAGAGATGGCCTGCATTATTCTACACCCTATGGGAGCAAACAGATTGTCCACTAATAAGGAAATGATCTAGCCATTTTTTTAGATTAGTGGTGTGGGAGGAGAAGAATTTAAAGGAGGGAATGCATGGATCTCTTGGTAATGTATCCGCTGGTTGTCGTTGTAGGAGATAATGAGAATGTAAAGCAAAGGTGGGAGGAGAAAACAGCTTCTATACAAATGCTGTGAGCATATTAATAAGGTCAGCAATTGAAAACATGCATTTCCAAGGCTAAGTGTGATATTCCTGGAATGTGTGAGCTAGAATGGACTGAAAACAGAGTAGGGAGATGCAAGGTTTTTTAAGGGGGCAGGCTGTGTTCTTCAATCACAGCAGAGACAGCAGTGTATATCCATGTCCAGAGCAGGAAACACTACAAATGTTTTGTCTGTCAGAGCAGAGACTGGGCAGAAGCTGAGGAAGGACAATGAATGCAGTCATGCTATTCCTGGATGTTGCTACAGACCCCCAGGGTAAGCAAAGAAAGTAGGTTGGGACATGTTTTTACAGATAAGAGAAGTCTGTAAAACAGCTAGAACATTGATCATGAGGGATTTTAATTACTCGGCTATTGATTGGGACAGCCACGATGCAGAAGTGAAGTGGGGGAATGGGTTTCCAGAAGTAATGCAAGATTGCCATCTCACATGGCCAGCTGAACAGCAAAGCTTGTGCAGTCTGAGCCTACACAGTCCTAATTCTAGGAAATGTGCCAAGTTCGATCAATTAAGTTGAAGTTGGGGAGTAGTTAGGATCCAGTGACACGGTCTATCACCAGGAAAAAAATGTGCAAGAAGAGGCAACATAAACACATAAGACACAGGAAGAAATTCAACCAAATGAAAGTTGTGCTAATTAAAATTGACTGGAATATTGTAATGTGCTGGAAATGCGATAGGGGATATTTCTTGAAAGAGGCTATAAAGCTGGAAGGGAAGGGAATGGAGCAGTAATTGAAATTCATCCTAGTTCAGCCTAGTGAGGGAATACAGCAGCAGAGGCTAATAGTTGCAATGATCCTTGGCTAATGGAGAGTTCAGTGGGGGTCAGGAACACCTGCATATTTTAGAACAGCCCTGACACTGCTCTAAATTATGTGGCTGTCTGGCTGTCCCTGGCAGCTATATTAATCCCTTTACACCTTGGTCTTCTCAGGTATATCAGTATATCAGTTGGTGCTCCAGTTCTAAAACTTAGCTTTGTATTTCCTATGGCATGACCACTCAGAAGAAGTAAGTATCTCTGCAGCAAAAGTAGGAACACTAAAGAAAACTAATTCTTATCCCATAAGGCAAGAATGAAGAAGGATTTAATCAGGCTAGGAAACAATGGCATTAAGAATGTGATGAGCTGTTTCTTCTCTTTTAGCAGCACTAGATGAGGGAAAAATACCTTACTTAAAAAGTACTAAACTCCACTAAATATCACAGGTGACATGACAAGCCCCTAGTATGGGGGTTTGTCACTTAAAGGAAGTTATTTGGCAGTACCTGGTTGCCATGAAGCCTTCTAGGGGACTGTGGAAATTAGTATATATAACCACAGCATGAAAAATGACGTGGTAACTAAAATATGAGCACATGACCTGGTGTGGACTTTCTAGAGGATGAGCTGTCAGGTGTAAAGTACATCACTCACCTCATATTAAAGCAAGAGAAGCAAGCAGAAGAGCAGACAGGACATGGCATTACCTGCAAAACTCACAATGTGTTGTGTAAGTGATCTGCACACAGCAGAGAAGGGCAGATGATGTTGGAGTATGGCAGTAGGAAACACCTGGAAAAGGCAGGCACAGACCCAGCTAGGTGACCTTATCTTTAGGAGGTGGGATGAGCCCATCTACCTTTCCTGCTCGAACTGTTTCATTCTTGGGAGCTGACTGAGTGTCCAGGGGGGTTCTTTCTCAGCTGCAGGGTGTGCAGAGTAGAGCTCTCCCTCTAATTCACTCCCTTTGGCTCCACTTACAGCTGATGGAGAGCAGCAGCCATAGTCAAGGCTTGAGTAACACGTGCTGAAAATTCCTGCATCTCTCCAGCAGCCATAAGGCACTATGGATGACGAGCTCTGATGTAGAAGCCTGTACTGAAGGCATCTATAAGGGGCCAGATGAAGCTTACACTCAGCCTGCAATGTCAGAGCAACAAGTCCCTGATTACATTAGGCAAAGCAGGGACTCAGACTGTCTCCTACCTCCTTCATTACTGCCATATTCACTGGGCTTCTGGCTGTCTGGGCTCTTCCCTTGAAATCTGTTTCAGTACCTATCAATAAAGACTGTCAGTGTTGATGAAAGGCATTGCTCCAACGAGATCATTCAGTTGAATATTTTTCGGTGAATTCTGGTAAGAATGCTTGAGATTTTGTTCCCTTTGGTCATTCATTGATCAATATGAAGGAACATCTAGCAAATGAGAGAGTATCCTAAGACATACATATATATGAACAAAACATAATAAATTTTCCATTGCTTTCTGAGCAAGTGTTGCCAAGAGTGTCCCATGGTTTTTGAAAATGAACAAGTGGCTGACGGTGTATCTTGGTTTACACAGATAAAACCCTACTCACCTTAGTGATTCCTAATCTACCAATCAAATCAAAGGCTATTTCCCAAATTCACAAGAAATAGCAGAATAAGAGAATCAGAAAATACAGCATGGAAAGTTTCTTCACACAGAAGCAGTACTGGCTTGAGCAGCTGCCCTTTTCTATGAGTACTGAAAGACACATCAGCGTATAATGTTGTCAGAGGAGTTATATTTAGGGTACTCCCTCATGCTTTGGAATACACGTTCAGTTCTCACCAGCCTGCAGCAGCATGTGTGGTTACAAAGATCAACATCTGCAACTTTGGTGTGAATATTTTTTAAATAGCCTTTGTTCTCATGTATTTGGCACCCCAGTCCTAGCACACCAACAGAATCCGATGGCTCAATATCAGGGGGCAATTCAGCCTGTGTATTTCCATGTGTCCTGGTCTCTTCTTGTGTGCTGAATTTCACCTACTCTTTCCACTTATATGAAGAGATGGGGAGGTAGGAGAAGACCAGCAATGAGGAGATATAAGGCAGAGACCAGAACCCAAAGTAAAAAAAGACTGTAAAGCCTAGAAATAGAGTTTATTGTAAGAGACCAATAATATTGTCCTGAGGCAATACCCACAGACTACAGGAGCCTGGCAGAGAGTTTTCATCATGGAAGCCCATATTTGTGTATCTTCATCATTTATTTTCATTTATTTTGTTCCTGGCAAGCTGTTTTCAGTTGAGGAGTATAAGCCCATGGTCAGCTTGAGATAAGATTAAAATTTTGGTATTAACACTGATAGATTTTTTTAGAAGGAAGCAAAGACGGAGAGATCTGTGATGTAGCTCCAAAAGAGAAGCAAGTGAAGAAAATCACTTTTCCTATAAGACCAATGATTAATGAAAAAATATGTAACAAATATGTGAGAAGTGCTGCATGTGAGATATTATAAAGAGGTTCTGAGCATGACTGCAAAACAAGACAGTAAACAATGAATGATAAGGCCAGAATAGGTAAAAAAGTGCAGTAAGATTGCAGAGGAGGTTAACATAAATAATAAGAAAATGTTCAAGTATGTAAGGAACAGAGGATCAGTAAAGGATATGGTGAACCTGATTTATTGAGAGCATAGGCAGGCATAGCCAGAAACATTAACAAATTCACTGCTTCAGTGTGCTCATAAGAGGATGATTACAGAAAATAACTTCAGGATTGTGATGCTGGGGGTTGAGGAGGAAGAAAACCAAATAGTAAATAAAATGGGAAAGCTCCTATGAGCTTGCCCCATGTCAAAACACATTTTCCAAAGAGTATCTTCCTTATAATCAGAGCTGAAGCAAGACATGCTTTTCTTGTAAAGATAAGTGATGCAGATTTGGCAATGTACTATTCCATCAAAATATTTTGGTGGAAGCAAGAAATGGACAACATAGTCAAATAGGGGTAAAGTGGTGACAAAGAGGAGAGATGCATTTTTAGGCTAAACTAGATGAGCATGATGCCAAAGACTACTTAACCCCAATATCAAACTTCCCAGGAAGTGAAATCAAGAAATAAGGAAGCTTATGTGGGCTACAAAATAAGGCAAGAAAAAAGGGTTTCTGGTAGAGTATGGTGTACGGAGGGACCAGAGTGACTACATCAACTGCAGAAACTCAAGTTTGGGGGTTTTTCTAATTTTAAAACAGTCCTATGACCTTGGACTGATCTTCCCTGCAAGGGCCAGCCTACAGGACTAGGAGATGACCTCCTGGTCAACTCCATCCTACCTCCTGTTGTCTTCATTTTGGTTCTTCCTGCTCCACATTGTGGAAATGCTACAGCAAAACACTGGGGAGAGGTTTGCATGTGGGCACAGAAGCAGGATGTGCTGCCATCCTCCCACCTGTTTGAGGACATGTTCCACTTGGGTGTGAAGAGGCTTCAAACATGATGATGATTTCAGGGATAGCAACTATTGTATACTAAAGCATGGGAATTACTCAGAGCAGTGAAAGCCAGTGCCAGGTCTCTCCAAGCATATGTTTCCCTGAGGAGGGCAAAGGAAGGCTTGAGGAAACAGGTTCAGGCCAGAACAAATGAGACAAGACAAAATGCTTGAGAGCATCAGAAGCATAACAATCATGGTTCTCATTCAGGAACTGGGGTCACATCAAAATTGCACTCTTATTTACGAGGCTGAAGCTTTGACTTCTTGCTAAATCTGTTCTTTTCATTAGTGGCTCATGCCACCCATTTTCCTTTCTCCCACACAGGTTATTTCCTGACTGACTTGTTGACTGTCTGTTTTCTGGGGGCAAAGGAAGTCTCCTTTGTCACTCAGCCCTGTGGTGTCACATGGGCCCTGATCCATAACTGAAGTTTTTGGAAGCCACCATCACCTAAGTATTGATCACAAAAGAAATGTCTAAACCTGAGTGTCTGTCCTGCATCTGCATGACTGCAGCATAGGCAGAAGGCTTCTAAAATACAGTCCCTACCAGACAGCAGGTGTGTCATGTTGTTGTGGGGTGAGGGATGGGAGTGTGTGGGAGCAATGATGGCAAGGAAGGTGGCAGGGCACACCAGGAAACAGGACTCAACTGGCCTCACTGGCACCAGTCCAGCATTTGTTTGCTGAAAGATTTGGGGCGAGAGGTGTTTTAAGAAATAATCTGAAGTCCAAGGGTTCTTCTTATGCAAACCCTCAGCAGCTGGCAGCACGGAGGAAATGACTAACGTTGTGTTTGTTGTTTCCCATGCAGCACTTGTGTGTGCAGAACCTGTGGGAGGGGGAGAGGGGGATTTTCTCAAACCCTGTCTGCAAACAGACCCTGCTGATTGCTTTGCTTTCACTGCCAGCAGCCCAGAGGGGAAAAAAGGGCTCATCCTGGTCAGCTTCACTTCACGTGGGGAGAGAGATGCATTTCCTCAAGGAAATGGCCAAGGCAGTAACTGGAGGGAGGATTCTAGAGTAAGATGTGTGATGACTAATTCTCCGGGTGCTCAGCACCTTCCTTGCAGAGTTAATAAAGAGTTACAAGATCCTTTGGGTTCAGAACCATGCCTCACTTCTGCAGTCACCACCAGTCACACACAGTGCTGAAATTATGCCAAGTTAAAACACTCCCTCGCTTCTTAACTTTGAGTTCCTCTGTAGAGTTGGAGCAGTCAATGCCAATGTTGATATTTTACCTCCAATGTGTCTGTGTAAGAAATTTCCACCTCTAATACTGCAGGGAGAGGAGACAAAGAAATGAGGGAGATGGAGGGAGACTCCTCTCTTGCTTCCTGGGCAGCAGGGCTGTCCTCAACAGAGGCACACAGACACTGCATTGACTTCCAAGGGCCTGCAACATGGCTCAGTAGACAACCCGTAGTTGCACATTTCTAAGGTGAGCAGAGAGGGATACTGCTGGGCAGCCTGGGAACTGTACCAAATGCAATGATGAGAAGTGAGCACTGGAGGGTATTTTTGTGGTGGGTTTGGGTTTTTTTTGGTTTTTTTTTTTTTTTTTGTTCGATTTGGTTTGTTTGGTTGGTTTAGATTTTGTCTTTCTTGTGTTTTTTGGTTTGTTTTTTTGTTTGTCTTAATTAAAAGAAAAAAAACCAACCCAAAACACTCTTATCCTATTCAAGTCAAAACTGAACACAAGGGAAGGGGAAATTCTGATAAATACATCAGGGTAACCAATATAAATATAATATATAATAAAATATAAAGATAATATATTGGTAAACCAATATAGCAACATATTGGTTTTACTAAGTCAGTCCTTGCTGCGAGCTGATGTCCACTCAAGCAGAGTCCTTATGAACAAACATAGAGAAGCTGGAATGCACTCAGACAAGCAGAGGTCAAATGTTTCTGTTGATGGGAGTATTTTCTCCTCAATGCTTGGGGCATTTGGGGCAGTTGTTTGCTGTTGTTGCTGCAAATCTGAGAAAAGTTCAAAAAACTGAAAGTTGACAGTTTCTGTCACAGAAACCACCTGGTCTTGAATAAGGCACCAAAACAAATCAAACTTTTGGTTTGTTTATGCTGTTGTTGTCCCCTTTTCTATTCTTACTATATAATTATTTTCAAATAACTTGCCTAAGGACTTTTTTGTTGTTGTTTTTAACCCTAAGTGCTTAGAGGATTATTTTAGTCAGAGAAGCCATAAGCCCCATTTGTTTAACTGTTCTGTAAAATCTTTAGTTCAAGTATTTTAAGAATATGCCAAAGAATGGTGCTATCCTACCTGCTTTCAGAGAGGGCATGGAAGGAAAATGTATTTAGCAAGAACTGGTGGATCATTAAGTGGCTTTATCTCCCCTCAACATCTCTCTGTAAATAAGTCAAGGTTTGTTGCAACCTTGTGCAAGTGCTGGCAAAATGTAAAGCCTTAAACAGTGAACTGCTTTGAAGAAAGCTTATCTTCCCAATGGAAACAAATTGTACCTGTTATTTATATATGTGGTAAAGCTTTATTAAAACATGGAAGGGGGCTTACTTTCCCTCCTTAAACAGGTCGATTATTTAACATCAGACTTAAACCTTGGATTATATTGATAGAATGTGAACCATACACCAAAATAAAAGCAAATAAACTCATTCTTTATGTACCACCAACAACGTTTTAGAACACAGATGTGAGCTCAGAATTATCCATTAAGGGAAGTAATGCAGCACCAAGAGAGTAGTAACTTGGAAGAATGCCTACAAAAGTCAATGGGATAGTCTTAGTTGTGCTCCTTGGGTGTTGGATCATATCCTTGTTGAGCCAGATGTGTCTGACACATGTACCACTGTTCTGGAATAAAGTATACTGTCATCATGGAGAAATAAATAGGCTTCGTGCCTATTATGCCATGGAGAAGCATAGGCTTCGTGCTACGCCCATAGGATTTCACAGGTTTTTTGACATGCAGGATAGCAACTGGAAAAAAAAAAAAA